>JARKHS020026996.1:0-173985 GCA_030143305.2 Amblyomma americanum
GACAACCTCTTGACGTGTGTTGCACCACATTGAAAAGTCGAGCGGTGTGTGTGGAACTGAACTGTGAATATAAATTCTAGATTTACCTGGGCTGAGGGAGGAGGCGCTGCAACGACGATCAGGGATAGTTGGTGAATGGTATGCGCAGAAACCTTAACGGCGTGGAAGTGAATTATGCTCTTGCAATAGGATGCCCATACATTCAGCTTTCCGTCGCGAAGGCGGATATTCACTTCAGAGGCCTCATTAGCGAATCCTCGACAGTTCCACAGCACCATCACCGATGATGATGCGCTATCCATGACGAACCCGAAGAGCTTCCACGATGAGGGATGTCACCTGCTTCATCAGCGCTAATATCTGATCCACTGTCGGGGTAGTCACGGCTAACAGGTGGTCGGCACCTGATTGTGGCCCAGTGCTTACCCTAGGTGATTCCTCTGGTGATTGCTCCCGAGTTATTAGAATTCTTCGAGAGGATTGAGAACAACGCTGTTTCCGGCGCTGGGTGAGTTCGTCTAGTCGGCGGCGAGCCCCCGCGATTGCATTGTCTAAAGCTGTGTCTTCATCTGTGGTATCCACATGTGATGGATGCACTGGACGTTATGGCAGCCGCTTGTGCATATGTACGCTGGTGAAAAGACGTATGGCGATCAGAGGAATCAGAGAAAGGAAGTTCGGGGAAGTCGTTGTCCTCACATGCGAGAGCTGCAAAACGATTACTTGTAGGGACATCGATTTTTGCAGGCGACTTGTGAAACCTCGCTTGCCTCTTCTTTGGACAAACGGGGGAGCGAATGTCATGGTCCGGCGATTTGCACAGGGAACAAGGAACTGTTGGTTTATTCATGCCGGCCACATCTGCTGGCTTAGGGCAGGTATTTTGCATATTTCCTTCTTTCTGGCAGTGATAGCAAAAAATACGAGAGGTCTGAAGGGCTGGGGCTTGACGATCGCACCGTAGTAGGTAAGGTACTTCGGGAGAGTCAACGGACCTTGCAGGATGAGCAGGTATGAGCCCCGGTGCCCCATAGGCCGTGCTTGCAGTACTACGTGAGTTGAGCAGCGAATGTTTGCGCACACCTCCTCGTGGGGGCTCGTGCTGTCGATATGATAAACCATGCTGCGGAGTGTGTCAGGACCAGATGCAAAATATATTTGCACCGGGACATGCTTGCTGTCATCCAGAAGGATCCGCGTAACTACACACATTTTCTGGGCGTCCATCAAGGATGGAAAGTTTACCGTAATGGTGTTCGATGGGCGATGAACTACAAGGCCGCAGTAGTTCGAAAAGTCAAGAGCGTGGTCAATTGTGGCAAGAACATTCCGGGCAGGGATGGCAGTCATATCAAAGCGCAATGTAGGCTTGATGGTAACGCGGAACGAGTTCGCAGTAGGCGGAAGAGAGCCTTGACTCACGGGTGGCATCTGTGGAGGTGGCAGGAGCTCAGACGCTGGTGACGGCCCTTGGTGGGAATACTGAAACGGCGCGACGGGCGCAGTTTCTTGAGGCAGTGTCACGGGAAAGGACGCGGTGGAGCAGTCCGTATCACCGGCCAAAGTCGTAGCATCGGAAGACGACGCAGGCTGGAGGCCCAGAGGTGCTGACGATTGCGTGGACGTGGAGGCTGCGTCAGGTGGCAACACAGCGGGCATCCGCGTAGCTGTCGTCGACAACGCAGAATCCATGCAGACGCGTAGCGCGGCCTCCCTCGGCAGCGCCGAGCTAAGCCTAGCTTGCCCCTGAGGGTTCTGGTTGGGTTTTCTCACTTGAGAATGCGCCCACCTTGCCGGGAATTTCTCCGCAGGGGTGTCGTCAGCATTCGGTCTCACGGAGGGCACTGTCCGACACACGCCACACACGAGAAGACAGAAAAAAGTGAAAACACAGAGCTAGAAGCAGACACGTATCCACCCACTAGGTCTTCGTCCGGATTTGACCTCTAACGAGAGAAGCCGATCAGATCTTCCGTCTCCTGAGGTAGTTTGCCGGTATCATGTCGAACCGTCCTACCGCCTACTTCTACTCCGCACTCCATAATGATAGCTATCAGATTATCGTTCATTGTGTGAACATAAAGATCGTCTTACTCAGTTAAAGCTGAATATTTGTTCTGCAGCGATATCCTGAATTCCTCTATTTCCCTCTTACCGCTAGGCAGTTAATGGACTCCCACATCACAAGCTTCTTTTTTTCCTTCTTCACGTCTAAGCTAATCCGGGACCTTACCATTCTGTGATCGCTAAAACGCACCTTTCCGAGGGCGTACACATCTTGAACGATGCCGGGTTGAGCGCATACTATGAATTTGGCTAATTAATCTCGAGGAATTACGCAGTTAAGCACAATATACAAAATAGTGTGACTTGCTTCATACAATAGCCAGCAACAAGCATATGGTCGCGTCGTCTTAGAGTGTCGACGCATATATTTAAGCCCTGGCTAAAGTTAGCTGGGACACCCTGTATATAGATGGACGATATGTATAGGTTTGTCTAAAGTGGATGTGCTGGGCTTGATGTATGCATCATACCGCCGTTTGATGACGTTACCCTATCTTTTTTTGCCAACGCTGAGATTTTCCGCACCATCTGTGAGCGCGCACACACACACACACACGCACACACACACACACACACACACACACACACACACACACACACACACACACACACACACACACACACACACACACACACACACACACACACACACACACACACACACACACACACACACACACACACACACACACACACACACACACACACACACACACACACACGCACACGCCGCCGGCTTTTCTCGTAACGGGACTAGTATTGGTTTCGCGTTAAAAGGACACAATCTACATTAAGCGCTTAATTGTAACCGTGTTTTGAACGAGCGAAACGTGCGCGCTGACCTATATGACGCTTACCTAATTGGCGCTGACTTAATTTCTCAGTTCGACGGGCTGCACAATCACAGAAATAAATAAAATCGACGCTACATTGAAATACGCAACCGCCGCTCAGTGGTTAAGGCGCTCGACTGCTGAGCCGAAGTACCCGGGTTCGACCCCAAACTTGGCGGCAGCGTTTCGATGGAGGAGAAAACGCAAAAGGCGCCCGTGTGCTGTGGGATGTCAGTGCACGATAAAGATTCCCATGTAGTCGAAATTATTCCAGGGACGACCACAACGGCACCTCTGCAGTTAAGTCTCAACCTCTGTCGTAAGGGAGGCATGCATAGTCGGGGTATGTTACAGGAGGGTATGCGGAGAAGTATTGATTGCGAAGTTCTTGGAGGAGCTCCCCCGTCCTCAATAACATGCACCCTGGGGTAGACAGGGACCGTAGAGTACTCGGGTCCTCCAAAAGCGTATGGCGATGACCATGAGGTGGTCTACGTGGACGCTGCGCAGTACACGTCAGGCTCCCGTATGGCCTGGCGGTAGCCGATAATCAAGTGAAGCTTCTGACCTCCAGCTCAGTCACCACCAATTCTATCACAGAGGCAGAAGAGGCGGCCATCGCGCTTGCTGTCCTTTCCACACCAGCCACAAAATTTATCTCTGACTCTAAATCTGCCATTGTCAACTATGCCAATCGGCGACACATCCGGCACTGCTGTGCATTTACTACGCTTCTGGTAGCCCCGACGCCCTATAACCCTCATCTGGAAGCCAGCACATGCCGGCCTCCCTGGCAACTAGGAAGCTCATTCCTTAGCCGGAAGTTTCACATTCCTGGCGGGAGTCAAGCCCCTTCTACGGGCCGAGGAGCCCCTGCTATCTTCCCGTGATATTCTCTCGTACTACCGGGAACAACGAAGGGAATACGCACACCCAGCCCCGTTTATCACCATAGCACAGGCCGCACACTGGCGACGACAACAAACTCGTACTGCTCCATACCCTATACTGCTACACGCCCGATACCCAGACCAATTCGCCCCCCCCCCCCCACATGCAAACTTTGCGGCAAACAAGGAGACTTTCTACACACCATGCTCACGTGCCCCACCTTCCCTCATGCCCCATCACCTATCATGGCGGAGTCTTACCGGGAGAATCTCCTTACTGAAACTTCACCTCAAGACTAGCGCCAGCTCATATCCAGCGCTCTGAGAAGGATTGCTCTCCAAGGGCAATACCTTGCTTTGTAGGGGTGCCTCCTCACAGTGAGGGAAGGGAGCATCCTAGAGCCATGTAGGGGGCTTCGCTCCCACCATTTACATCGTTCGCAATAAATGTTGCCACCACCACCACTACGGCACCTCTTTCTTCGCTTCTTCTTTTACTCCCTCCTTTATCGCTTTCCTGATAGCGCGCTTCGGGTGTCCACCGAGATATGTGGGACCGTTACTGCGCCACTTCCGTTCCTCAAAACCGGTTTTCATTGGTTTTCATTCCTTTTTTTTTCTGTTAGCCAGTGTGATGACTGAATGCCAGTGTGAAGTCCTCGTCGGTGGTCTGCCTATCACTTCATTTTGAATGAGAATTGGTTTTCGAGGAAAGGAAATGGCGCAGTATCTGTCTCACATATCGGCGGACACCTGAACCGTGCCGTAAGGGAATGAATAGAGGGAATGGGAGAAGAAAGGAAGAAAGAGGTTCCGCAGTGGAGGGCTCCGGAATAATTTCGACCACCTGGTGACCTTTGCCGTACACTGACATCGCACGGCACACGGGCGCCTTTGCGTTTCGCCTCCATCGAAACGCAGTCGCCGCGGTCGGGTTCGAAACCGGGTGCACCGGATTAGTAGCCGAGCGCGCTAACCACTGAGCCAATGCGGTGAGCCATCGCGGGGAGTTCACGGAGTCGAACCGAAAAATGAAAAAAAAAACATGAAACTTGGTCTTTGGGGAAAGGAAATCGCGCAGTATCTGTCTCACATATCGGAGTACACCTGAACCGCGCCGTAAGGGAAGGGATAAAGGACGGAGTGAGAGAAGAAAAGTAGAAAGAGGTACCGTAGTGGATGGCTCCGGAATAATTTCGACCAACTGGTATTCTTTAACGTGCACTGACATCGCGCAGCACACAGGCGCCTTTGCATTTCGCCTCCATCGAAACGCAGCCGCCGCGGTCGGGATCGAAACTTCGAATCAGTAGCCGAGCGCTCTAACCACTGAGCCACCAAGGCAGGGAAAAAACGCTCAATCCTTGTATGAAAATTATAAGGCTTGAAACCAATACCACCTACAATATGTGGTGCTCTTCAGACGTGGCGGCGGCGCGAGCTGACAGGTTACTTACAATGTGCATACAGCGTCAGATCTAATACAAATAAAGGTTACCTAATTGCACCATTTTTAAACTGACATTTCTTGAACATATCCCACGCGTTCTCTAAACGCTTTGGCCGTGGCCTCGCGAATGATGAGAATCCTTTCATTGACGTGTACTTCAATATAGAGGTTGTTGCACCTAAGACATTTTTACAAATAGGCTATTTAGTTAGAAGAGCGATTTTTATTTTGGCATAATACTGTCAGCGGACTAGCCTCGTTCCAGCCTCTTAAAATGCTCTTGCCTATGATTAGATTGCTTAGATTCCTCAACTATGAACTGTTTTAACTATGCGACATGGGATATGATAGTATTAGCAGGGACCGCAACCGTCCATCATAACATCCTGATCGCCATGAAGCCGCAGCGACTGCATCAGGTATAAGCACACTGTAATTAACGAGATGGTTATTGCCGCGACTAAAAAAAGATGCGCTGCCTGTTTCCAGTTCAGTGCCCGCTTGTTCACAATAGGCCGGAAGACCGGATATTAGATTTTTAATGGAACACAAGACTCCTTTACAAAAGACGAGAAATTTGAAGCACAATTCTGAATTCTCTGTTCAAGTATCTGTGCAGCTTTTTTAAGGCATCAGTGCTTAACGAGCACTACAAAATTTACAGTGCATATCCAGTCATTCAAATGCTATTACACTTAGGCTGCTGTTCCGAGTCACGCAATCTATCAGCACATTGAGTGCATGTGTTTACATAACGTGCTGTAGCAGAGGAGCTAGTTTAATACGACTTTATGGCGGCTTTTGAAAGGTACAGTATTGGCGACAAGAGTTTCCATAACTTCGAAGTCTTTAGGTGCGGCGGCTGCAATGTGTACACAATGCGAAGTATCCACCTTGTGATTTAAATGCCAACTTGAGATGAATTCGCGTTGGCTATCGACGGGATGTGTCTGCTTCAGGGACGATGAGTGCTTAAGTGACATTTCAGAGCACGTGATGACATCTGGCTTTTACTAGCACTGCAAAGCATAATACGTAGATTATTATCGGATAATAATAATATCAGATGGTGGTGAGAGGGTTTAACGGAGGGACATCCGGTCAAAACTACAGGTTTCTCTTGAGAGGATTTGACGCTGCGCGACTGTGAACTACACGTTAAAAACTGCACAAGGGCGAGCTACGCTTGTCAAAGCGCGTGATGCATCTATAGAAATCTAAAATTAAGAACTAAAGGAGCTGACAAACTACAGATCTCATCATTAGTGAGCTCACACAGTCTTTCACGCCGTTTGAACGTCGTGCTACGTGGTATGTGCTCACATCCAATCAGAGCGAAATAAGTAAGAACTACCTTGTCGAAATTCCTCCATAAAGGTTATTTGAACCATAGCACAAGAAAAGCCAAAAAATCATAGCCCTCTTTCGAATAAAAACCCACAATTTCAGGACGTGTAATCACCGCTCTGACATAGTAGCGACGCTAGAGAAAGAAAATGTGGGCTGCACATTTTCACGTTTTCAATGCGACATTCACAACGCATTACATACTTAGAAGAACTTGGTTGTAGGTCAGTTGGGAGGACATCGTGAGGAGCAAAACCGGAAAACAGGACTGGACTGAGGCAGGCGAGAACACAGGGCGGTACTGACAACCAAACATTTATTGAAGAACAACAGAGCTTATATGGATCAGTCGCGTGTGTAGATGAAGATGACACATGAGAAAACAGTTAAATGGCAACCATGACGAAAACAATCCGTACGTGAAAGGTAAGGAAACCGAGCAAGAGTGACACAAATAACCTGCGCAAAACCAAACAAAAACAACCTAGTAAACACTGACAGAAACGCTAATTCTTTCTGGAAAAATTGTCACAGAAGGCGAGCTGACACACTTGTCTGGCTCAGAGCTCAAGATGGCAACAGCGCCGAATGTTTCCCTTTCCAACTGCCCCTTCTTCCTATAATCTGTGTGCAGTTCAGCTTGGGATAGCGGTCTGTACAACTGCGACAGTGAAGGGGCAGGGCAGGTCCTCCAGGCCTTCTCAAGGAACGCGAATGCTCTTGCAAGAGAATTATTAAACATCTGCCAGTTTGACCGATATAAAATCGACCACAGCTGAGGGAAATATAATAAACCACCCCAGTTGCGCATGAGACACACATTTTCGAATGCTTCATGCCGCAAACTACAGGCTTTGAATTTTGCTTCCCCACCAAATTGAAGAGTTATGAAAGCTTGCAGGGCACAGACTTGACCACTTCAACGCCATATCTGCCTGAAATCTTCTTAAGATTATGAGGAACCTTACGAAAATATTGTCACGTGCTGCGCATGGGCTCTGAGGAATAAAGAAGACGTGCGGCGGCTGGAAGTAGAAGAGGAAGTCAAGTATCCTGCCGCCGGCGCACCAGGCTCAGGCTCCTCTCGACCTGCCTTGTAAATATTATTTGTAAATAGAACCTGTAACAGTGTGGTGGAGGTGCTGGGTCGATCACCACGGACCCCTCTCGCAACCGCTGCAGCCGAAGAATCGCCGGATTGCCACCGTTGCCCGTGCAAACGCCCAAGGAGGCCGACGCACGTCCGACCGGCGCCGCAACGCCCGCTTGGCAGCACTACCGTGAGCCGCGGACGTTTTCCGGGAAGGCTGGCGAAGACGTGGATGATTGGCTCACCCATTACAAGCGGGTGAGCAAATACACCGGCTGGGATGCCACTCTTCAGCTGGCCAATGTCGTCTTCTTTCTCAATGGCACCGCGCTAACTTGGTTCGAAAACCATGAGGCATCAATAACAAGTTGGGACCGCTTCATGGAAGAGCTCCGCAGCTGCTTCGGGGATACTGTTGCCAAACGAAAATGCGCTGAGCAGTCTTTGCTCCAGAGAGCGCAAGTGCCTGGAGAGACCTGCACGACTTACATAGAAGAGGTCTTGAAGCTGTGCAACGTCGTTAATCCCAGTATGTCCGACGAAGATCGCGTTGGTCATCTCCTCAAGGGCATCGCAGAGGACGTCTACAGCTTTCTTATTAGTAAAGAAAATTTAGACTCGCCCGCGCATATCATCAAGCACTGCCGCACCTTTGAAGCTCTAAAACTGCGTCGAATTACTCCCAAGTTCGGTCGCCTGCCTAACGTCACCACCGTCGCCAGCGTGGATTTCCACGAGCCTGTGGATGCGGCGACTCTCCCTGACGTGATTCGTCAAATCGTGCGTGACGAACTCTCCCGGCATCAAGATCTTGCGCGCCGCAGTGAGGTCCCGTATGGGAGCTGTTCTCTGCAGGCGGCTCCCGCCTCCCGCTCCTCCCCTTGGAGTTTGTCTGCCCAGGCCCCTACCAGTGCTACTCGCATTGATTACAGCGACGCTCCCCGGATCACCCGCCCCGGCCCCAGGGCGCCAGCTCATCCGCAACGCCACCTGCGGCAGCCGGAGTACGATGGTCGTTTCGACACTGGCTACGAGGAGTGTTATCCCGAGCGCCCCCCCGACCCACCACTTTGTTACCGCTGTGGTATGATCGGTCACATCTCTAGATTCTGCCGTCGCCGGGGCCAGTTTACCCGCTCCCAGCGCCAATGGCCGAACCCTCGCCTGAGTTTCAATGCGCCTGTTCATGACCGTGTCTTCACATCGTCTCAGCGCCCATCCAGTTACGCGCCACCACGGAACGACTCCCCTGCCTCTGACCGAAGTCTGACTCCACCTCCGCACCGCTCTCGCCGCTCGCCTTCCCCCCAACGTCGTTCCCCACCGTCCCCGGGAAACTAGCGTGTGCGGCCGATGGAGGTGCGGTCGCCGGATCATCGATAGTGCCAATTCCTCTGCCCATTGTTATGTTAAGGAACCGCCTTGAAGTTTTAGTGGACGGTATTTGCGTCATGGCCTTAGTGGACACTGGTGCCACGGTGTCAGTGATGAGTTCAACTTTCAAGAACCGTCTGGGTCGTAAAATAATGTTCGCTTGGGATCGTGCTGTTATATTCCGGGGTGTAGGGGGAGAATCATTGGTTCCGATTGGTATTTGTTTTGTGAATGTAGTGATCGCTGGCCACATGTTCCGAACTGAATTCACGGTGCTCCCTCGTTCTACGCATGACATCATCCTCGGTATTGACTTTTTGCACCAGTGCGGCGCTACTCTCGACTTCCGCAGTGGTGGCATATCGAAGTCCTGGCCTTCGGTCAGCTCTCATAGAAGACTCGCCAGTGGTTGCCCAAGTGTTTTCTGTCTCTGAAGATACCGTCGTTCCAGCAATGTCTGCCATATTCGTTCCCGTTGTGTCCTCGAGCACGATTTCTGATGCCTTCGATGCTGTGGTGGAACCTTGTTCCCTTAACTGTGCAAAGAAAAGTGTGCTAGTACCCCGCAGCGTCGTCCATGTGACCAAGGGCCATGCCACTCTTTGGACTGTCAATCATTCCAACGAACCTGCAGTATTGCCATGTGGTTTAAAACTTGCTGGCTTTGAAGAACGTTTTTCTGTACCAGTTGCCGCGATCACTGACAACGTGTCTCGTCCAACTAGACGCCGCGATCTGAGCGACTCTCAATTCCTAGCCATGGTCAACAAATCCCTACCCACTAGCGACCGCCAGGTACTAGTGGCCGTTCTTATGAAGCATGCGGACGTGTTTGACTTTGGTCGCGACCAACCACCGCCGATTCCAGCTTCCCGTACCCATCACATGATCAATACTGGATCTGCACAGCCGATTCACCAGAAGCCATACCGCGTCTCGCCTTCCGAACGTCAGATAATCGATGAACAAGTCCGTGACATGTTGCACCGCGGCATCATTCAGGAATCTTCAAGCCCGTGGGCTGCTCCAGTGATCCTTGTCAAAAAGAAAGATGGCACTTGGCGATTTTGTGTCGACTACCGCCGGCTTAACACTGTCACAAAGAAGGATGTTTACCCGCTCCCGCGCGTTGATGATGCCATTGACTGCCTCCACTCAGCCTCCTACTTTTCCTCGGTGGATCTACGGTCCGGGTACTGGCAGATCCCGATGCACCCGCAAGACAAAGAGAAGACAGCATTCGTGACACCTGACGGGTTGTATGAATTTAATGTTATGCCTTTCGGCCTTTGCAACGCTCCTGCCACTTTTGAACGATTTATGGATACGCTTTTACGTGGCCTGAAGTGGCAAGTTTGCATGTGTTATCTGGACGATGTTATTTTTGGTAGGACCTTCGCCGAACATAACAGCCGCTTAGCCATTGTCCTAGACTGCATAGAGAGAGCGGGCCTCGTGCTGAACTCGAAGAAGTGTCGCTTCGGTGAACGCCAAATTACTGTGCTTGGTCATCTCGTTGACAAGGATGGCCTCAGACCCGACCCGCAGAAGGTTGAAGCTGTAAGCAGTGTCAAAGAACCCAAATCAGTGAAAGAGCTCAGGAGTTTCCTAGGACTTTGCTCATATTTTCGGCGTTTCGTTCCCAGGTTTTCTGATTTAGCCTACCCGCTTACAAGTCTCCTGCAGAAAGACGCCCCTTTCCACTGGACTCCCGAATGCGACTCCGCGTTTCGGCAGCTCAAGTTTCTCCTCACCTCGCGGCCAATATTGCGTCATTTCTGCCCGACAGCACCGACTGAACTCCACACTGACGCCAGCGGCATCGGCGTGGGTGCTGTGCTTATCCAACGCCATGACGGCAATCAACACGTTGTCGCTTATGCAAGTCGCACCCTCAGCAAGTCGGAACGCAATTACGCTGTAACAGAGCAAGAGTGTCTCGCCGTTGTTTTCTGCGTACAACGGTTTCGGTCGTACCTTTATGGACGTGCTTTTACAGTCGTCACAGACCATCACTCTCTGTGCTGGCTGGTCAATCTACGCGACCCCTGCGGTCGGTTGGCCCGCTGGGCGTTACGCCTCCAAGAGTTTAACTTCAAAGTGTCTTACAAAAGTGGCCGCCAACACGCCGACGCAGATTGCCTCTCGCGGCTGCCGCTCACGGTTACTACTTCCGATGATGAAAACTTCGATGACTATCTCGCTGCCGTTTCCCAAGAGTTTCCAGATCTTGGCACTTTCCAGATGGAACAACGCAAGGATCAGCACTTGGCGCCGCTTTTTGCCGAAGCCCGTGACCCGACATCCGCAAGCCCTTTCTGCGTTCGCGACGGTTTACTCTACAGAACGAATTACTCGCCTGGAGGTGCGCGCTTTCTCCTCGTCGTTCCGGCTACTCTGTACTCCTCTGTTCTGCAGGCAATGCACGATGACGTCACGGCTGGGCACTTGGGGTTTGCCAGGACCCTTAACCGCATCAAAGAACGTTTTTACTGGCCAAAAATGCGTCACATGGTTCAGCGCTACGTGGCCACCTGCGTGCAGTGTAAGCGGTTCAAGCTTCCCACGACTTCTCCGCCTGGACGCCTGCATCCTTTGCCACCTCCAAGCACGCCATATGAACAAGTTGGACTCGATCTGCTCGGCCCGTTTCCCCGCTCGTCCAACGGTAACCGCTGGATTATAGTGTGCGTTGATCACCACACCCGTTGCTGTGAGACCGCCGCCCTACCTTGCGCCACCGCTGCTGAGGTCTCGCTCTTCCTTCTTCGTGCTGTCATCCTCCGGCGTGGAACTCCTCGAGTTGTTATCAGTGACCGCGGTCGCCAGTTTACGGCAGACGTTGTGGAAGAGCTTCTGCGTCTTAGTTCATGCCATTTTCGCCACTCGACGCCGTACCACCCCCAGACTAATGGACTGGTTGAACGTACCAATCGGACACTCACGACCATGCTGGCCATGTATGTCGATTCCCGCCATAAGAACTGGGACGACGTGCTTCCCTTCATTACATACGCCTATAACACGTCGAGGCATGAAATAACTGGTTACAGCCCATTCTTCCTTCTTTATGCCCGTCCGCCTCGAAGCTCCCTCGACAGCATCTTACCTTTCTCTCTCGACACCGAGCCTTCTATTGCCAACACTCTATGTCGCGCTGAAGAAGCCCGTCGGATTGCCCGGATACGCACCTTGGCATCACAGCATCGCTCTAAGCAGCGTTATGACCGCCGGCGCAAGGATGTCTCCTACCTGCCCGGTGACGTTGTATCGTTGTGGACGCCCCTACGCAAGCGTGGCTTATCAGAAAAGCTGCTATCCCACTACACAGGCCCGTTCATTGTTGTTGCTCGCCTCAATGACCTCAACTATGTCATCTCTCCCCCAATCAACGCAAGGACGCCGCTCCAGGACAACCCAGGTCGTGCATGTCGCACGGCTGAAGCCATTCCACTCTCGGGACCCCGATTTATTGACTGGCCCAGAGGGCTTCGTCTGCGAACGGGGAAATGTCACGTGCTGCGCATGGGCTCTGAGGAATAAAGAAGACGTGCGGCGGCTGGAAGTAGAAGAGGAAGTCAAGTATCCTGCCGCCGGCGCACCAGGCTCAGGCTCCTCTCGACCTGCCTTGTAAATATTATTTGTAAATAGAACCTGTAACAATATGGTAAGACTACATACTTTTTTCGGCTAGCAGGCTCATGGAAAAAGGTGTCTTTTTGTGCATTCTTGCAAAACTTTTTGAGCAGACATTCGGCCACAGATCTTAACAGTGAGCTCGGAATGCCGCCTTTTCGAGTCGCTCAACTTGAAGATTAAAACTGAGCTGCACTTTGGGATGGCATTGTTTTAAAAGCGCAGACATAAAACATGATGCCAAGGCCCGTTTTACAAGCTTTGAATGGGATGAGTCGAAGTGCAGTAAAGCTTTTTTAGATCTCGGCTGAAAAGCTCAGCAAACATGATTATGTTGATTAAAATCTAAGTTTAAGTCTAAAAACTGGATGTGCCCTTCTTGCAGAAGCTCAAGAGTAAAATTGAAACAATGCGAACGACTAGAAACCACTGCGAAAAGCTCATCTGCCACGTCAGCTAGGACATCATTAGACGAAAGTTTTAAAATGATAAGAGAATCACCTACATATCTAAAAACACTAGAAATGAAGGCATGCGTCAACTTACGTTTGAGCACTTGATCTAAATTGGCAAGAAAAGTTTCGCACAGCAGTGCCGCAACGCTGGAGCAAATGCAGATTTCTTTCCTGAGGATATTTATAGGAGCATTTTGTCGCTATTTTATTTGCATCAAGAAAAAAACCTCCACAATAGGAGCCGAAATTTTAGATTATCAACGGAAAATCGCAGAAATAGCACTTCGATTCACACCCCGTTCAGCTGCATCAAATAACGAGATCACGAGAGTTTAAAATAAGTACCTACTTTGCAAGTTTCATTCTTACACAAATACAAGACGACCCAGATTTCCTATGCAAAGTGGTCACGACTGACGGCACTAATTTTTTACTAAATGATCAGGTAAACGTGCATACTGTTCAGTCAGATCCTCACTGTCTTTTGGAAGGATACCATCGTACGAATCGTCGTTTTGTTCTTGAAGTGCAATTTCGAGTTAGAATTAGCTCGGGCCTTTGTTTCTTGACCAGATGCCAAGAGTAAAGCAAAGTCATCCTGACTGCACCCGCTGACGACTTCCTTTCAAATTACCACTATTTAGACTCACAGGTGTACGATTTTACTGCACAAGTTGCGGGGCTTCTTGCTGACAGTGGCGGCAATCAAAAGCGATTCGGCGCAAATCTATATCAAGAAATATAAAACACAGGTAGAAAAGAGACCGCTGAATCCATCTATGTTTATCACACTTTCATTTACTCGCCGGGTGTCGGTCATGCGAAAACTGGTCGTGCGAGCCTCTGCTTTACATTATCAAAATTCTTTCTAGGAACAAGCATTGTTTGTACAAAAGCTACCGGACGCATTTTTTATCATGACGAGAGGCAGCTAATGCATCAGTGATGATCAAGGCTTCTAGCAGTCAGGCCTCGCAAAAAAGTTCCTGGAAATAGAGATAATGAATCAGGTCTTGCTGCTCATTGCAAATTGTTTCTGTTTGCTCTCTCCATTCGTTCGTGCGTTCAAGCGTGTTGTCTTCGTTTTAATGAAAACACAATGTTTTATGCCACTGACTACGTTGGAGAACAACGACTAATTCTTCATCGCCTATTTAGCAGAAACTTTTCCACGGCATAATTTTCAAGAGCAACAAGACCGATATTTGTCACTGACGCATGAACTACCTCTCGCCATAATAAAAATACTCGAGAGAGCTCATATGGAAGTCTATTTTAACTCCTAAAAAAAGTATGAAATCCTCATGTTCAGCCCTGCATGAGTGACAGGGTCAGAAGTTTGATGCGCTAGCGAACGATCTTTCCAACTGTATCAGGGAGCGTTAAATTTTTCTTAAATCGCATCAAATTAGAAGTTATCATTTCGACCTACTCGAGAACACTTATAATCGGTGGCCACTAGAAATAAAAGGCAATAAGGACAGCCATGACTCTTCTAGCGCAGCGAGAATACTAATCGAATTGTTATCTTTCTAATTCAGTCTAATTGCTGTCTTTCCATCTAGGCACTTTCTATCACCCCTACAAAGCGCGGCGCGCTTGCTGTGTCTAGCACTGTAACGCCAGAAAACTTTCTGGCACCGGCACCGCAATGGCCACCAACATCTCAGCCTAGCGCTATTAGCTGGCCTTGGAGACGAGCCAAGGGATGATTTTATTCGTTCAAACAAGGGGCTACTTGCATGAACGCGAATAAATTTTTGCTCAGAGTAAAATGACCCAAAATGCCAGAGTTTTCGCTTGCCTTGTTCGATTTTTACCTAGGTGTCCTCAGCCTGTAACTTTCGCGGCGTAGGACATGGCAGCGTTTCGCGAAGCGGGAGGCGCAGTTGCACGACGGATTCTCTTTCGTGTGTGCATAATCAACAAATGAGTCAATGAAGCGTAATGCGCTCCCTGTATGTAATTTGTACGCACAGAGTTTTACGACGAAATTACTTCGCTTTCAAGATTGGATCCGGTTTTCCCCTGCATATTAAACCTAAATAAACGTCAATTACGGTTGCCATAAAAACGAAACCGTAGCAGAAACGGGACAATGATATCAATTCTACAGGACGCAATACTGTAAGCAATTTTTAATAGGCTTTTTTTAGTTTTAAGTCTTCTGTCTTTCATAGCATTGTCAGGAGTATAGTCTATAAGAATACAGCTAAGATGCCCAGAGCTAACGGGTATATTAGCACAGGTGCAACTGGCTTGTTGTTTCAATAAGAGATATCCATACCATTTTTTAGAGTCTTTAGTGTCCTGGAGAATTTCTCTAGCTTAATGTTGTTATCAATATTGTGCTGCACAAACATAAACCAAGCAGTTCTTTCAGGAAATGTAATTATGGAAACTGCTAAGGGTTATAGAGAAGGTACGTACAAGGTTATTAAACGCTGCCGGGACACAAGATCTGCTTTTTAGCCATAAAGTTGTGCATTTACAACATCGTTGAACCTCAAAATTGCTATGTACGGTTCGGCGAAGTACACTTCTCATACCTAGGAGCACTGGTGGCATCATAGATGGTTTTAGTGCGATAATATAGTCCTGAAAAGCAGACCATATGACCTGGAATTTCCGACGCGCACTGTACATACTTGGTAGCCCAAAAATTGCACTAAGCGTGTCGACTGCAAATAAGGAGATGGGCCTAGAAACAGGTTATATGGTTGTAACATGCGGTTCGCGGAATCAAATGAGATACGTCTTTCAGATCTTTACATTACACAGTGTTACAGTAGCCTAGCTCTTCTTGCTTTTCCGCACGCAGAGTGCCGTGTTATCAACGACACGTATAGTTAAGGCGTGAAAGATGCAGTCTCGCAAACGTAAAATACTGAATATACACCGAGAAACAGTCAATGAAAACACATTAACGCTTGGCCGGAGCAACATTTTCAGCACAAGTAAATTATCATTTTTAAAGAGAAAACATGAAAATAGAGAAGATTAGGAAATAGTACGTGAAGTCAACTCTGCTGGTGTCGTTGCTGCCAGCTGAATTTACGTCTTATGCAGTTGGGCTTAACACCTTGAAATTGCCAACATGTCTCCAGAACAACGAATAGTATTTCCTTAAACGTCCTTTCATGGATGAGAACGAGCGATTTTAAAGAGAAGGCCGCCATTGAATGTAAACTGTCCCCTCAAAGCACATTGCAGCCATTTGCAAATATGGGTGATCAGGCGCCTCCACATTTTCAACATCCAGGAAAGCTATGCAAAGGTTCCCGCATCGTAACGGGCTGCTGTGTGCTTGCGTGCTGCAAAACGTTTGCGCGCGCTATAAGAAAACAATATTAATCTGTTATAGGCTGGTACCAATATATTATTTGCTTCAAATAACGTGGCAGGTTAATAACGGCGTCTCCTAAAAGCTCATGTGTTGTCAGCTTGTTATGCCAGTGATGTTGGTTTAAAAATTCTTGATGAGCATGCTCATTGTTCTGCGAGAGTGAAAGTGCAACGCCTCTCCTATTCATTGTTCGGTGCTGTCAAGGTTCCAAGAAATGTTAGCGTTTTCAGCTCTCTTTCAACTTTAGAGGTGGAAAGAGAGCTGAAAATGTTGGCATTTCTTGGAACACCGAGAGAACCGAACAATGAATACGAGAGGCGTTGCACATTCACTCTCACAGTACAATCGCACGCTGGAATAAAATGGATCGAGACATCCTGCGTTAATTTCTGAATTTAAAAGACGGGCTGCTTTCCTGTCCTGCAATTACTTTGGGAGTAACCTTGCATAATGTGTGGAGAGTGAAGAAACACCAAGGCTAAGCCATGTTAAGGCTGGCTTTACTCTAAGACACAATAGTGAGATTAAAAATGAAATCGAGTTCATACTATGCGCTCAACCTGGCATTGTTCAGGATGTGGCCGTCCTCGAAAAGGTGCGCTGTAGCGACCACAGATTGGTAAGGTCTAGAATTAGCTAAGACTTGAAGAGGCAACGGAACAAGCTAGTGAAGAGGAAGTCCATTAACGACTTATCCGTAAGAGGGAAAGTACAGGAATTTAGGATAGCGCTGCAATACAGATATTCGGCTTTAACTGAGGAAGACGATCTTGATGTTCATACAATGAACGATAATCTGACAGGTAAGAAAGTTTAATATGGAGAGAAGCGAGCATGCTCTAAAGAAAGGAGGTAGCCTAAAAGCGGTGAAGAGGAAACTAGGCATAGGTAAAAACCAGATGTCTACGTTAAGAGACAAGCAGGGCAATGTCATTAGCAATATGGATAATATAGTTAACACAGCCGAAGAGTTCTACACAAATCTGTTCAGTAGCCAACGTAATAAGAGCGTTAATGAGAAAGACAGTAGTGCACAGCAATGCGTCATTGTGCTAGTAAAGGAAGAGGAAATATAGAAAGCCTTAGGAGCAATGGAAAGGTATAAAGCAGCTGGGGAGCTGGAGAGGATCAGGTAACACCAGATCTGTTGAAGGATGGAGGGGACATCGTCCTAGTAAACTAGCCATTCTGTATAAGCAATGCCTTATGACCTCGACCTACCCGAAGCTTGGAAGAATGCAAACATTATCTTAATTGATAAGAAGGGAGACGGTAAGGACATGAAAAAATACAGACTGAGAGGCTTACCATCCGTTGCCTACAAAGTAGTTTCTAAGGTCATCGCTAATAGAATCAAGGCAACCTTAGACTTTAATCAACCAAATGATCAGGCAGGCTTTCGTTAAGGATATTCCACAATAGATCATATTCACACTATCAGTCAAGGGATAGAGAAATGCGCAGAATATAACCAACCTCTATATATAGCCTTCATTGATTACGAGAAAGCATTCGGCTCAGTGGAAACCTCAGCAGTCATACAGGCATTCCGTAATCATGATGTAAAACAGCCTTATGTCAAAATACTGGAAGATATAAGTAGCATCTGCACAGCAACTATAGTCCTCCATAAAGTCAACAATAAAATTCCAATAAGGAAGGGCGTCAGGCATGGAGGCCGGATCTCGCCAATGCTATTCACCGTCTGTTTACAGGAGGTATTCCGTGGAAAGAATTGGGAACAGCTGGGAATAAGAGTAAATGGCGAATACCTAAATGATCTGCGATTCGCTTATGACATCGCCTTGCTAAGTCACTCAGGAGGTGAACTGCAAAACATGATCAATGAGTTAGCAGGCAGAGCAGACCGCTGGCTTCAAAAATAACATGCAGAAATTCAAGGTAATGTTCAACAGTCTAGCAAGGGAACAGCAGTTCATAATTGGCAGCGAGAGCCTGGAAGTTGTAAATCAATACATCTACTTAGGGCAGATAGTGGCAGCTGATCCGGATCATGAGAGGGAAATAACTAAAAGGATAAGAATGGGGTGGAGCGCATATGGCGAGTGGCAGTTTACCAATTTCCCTAAGAGAAAAGTGTACAACTGTATCTTACCGGTACTCATCTACAGGGCAGAAACGTAGAGGCTAACGAAAACAGTTCAGCTTAAATTAAGAACAACGTAGAGAGCCATTGAAAGAAAGAGCGTGGGTGTGACGTTAATAGACCGCAAGCGGCCAGAGTGGGTGAGGGAACAAACGTGGGTTAATGAAATCCTTGTCGATATCAAGAGGAAGAAATGGGCTTGGGCAGGGCATGTAATGCGAAGGCACGATAACCGCTGGTCCTTAAGGGCAATGGAGTGAATTCCAAGAGAAACTAAGCGTAGCAGGGAGCGGCAGAAGGTTGGGTGGGCGGTTGAGATTAAGGTAGATGCAGCTGTCAAAGGACAGGTTTAATTGGAGAGACATGACAGATGCCTTTGCCCTGCAGTGGGTGTAGTAAGCATGATGATGATAATAATGATGATGATGATGATGCTGATGCTCGAAGAAGGGGTACTGACATAAGAGTAGCCACTGGAAAAAAAACGCTTCTTCTTCTTGGCCCCAGTAAATATGGCACATACCCACGCGGGGGGATTGGACAAGGTACAGTGCAGAGTGCCAATGAAGTATTTGCGCGGCGCAAAATAGACTTGAAAAGACTGAATCAAGATAAAACTGAAAAGTTCAAATGAATTAGAGAAATTTGAATTACCAGGAATAGAATTAAGCATTTTTGAACATGCGACAGAATTTTGTTTTGTGCACCAATTCTTCGTCCGTCGTCTCTGTTCACGCTGCATTTTCCTTTTAAAATGAACGCAACCCAACTAACTTCTCATTCCATCCTGCTTACTCCTTAGGCCTTGCAGCTACCGAATCGTCTAACGAAATTAAGAACAGGATAAATTTATCGTCCGTCTAGTTCCTTATAGGCAAGATAACAAGAATCGAAAGCACTGTACCCAAGTTATAGCCAGTTGACGTGCCAGAGAATGCAGTAACACCGATGGGGTCACTCCGAAGCGAAGAGGCTCAACACCGCCCAGCTCGTTCCCTCCTCGTCCTAGGGATACACAACTTTGTCGTGGCGCACCGTGGCGCACAGGCACAATCGCCTCCGCACCACACCCGACGGCCGCAGAGTGCTCCGCAAGCTCGGTTGCCACATCCCGAATGGGATGCCGGACACTACAGCTAGACGTGTTCTCACTCGTACATCCGAACAGCTTCTACTGCAGGCCCTGCCACTCAACATTAATCCCGAACTCAACGCGCGGGGAGAATAGCAGCCCGCGCGCTGCACCTCACCCGTTAATTCGGAGACCGCCAGGATGTTTTGCAGACGAATGTGGCGCTCTACCGTGGTAGCGGGACTGCAACCTCCACGAGGCCCCCTATGGCATCACAGCAATCGCGACAGTAGCGTCCGGCGCACCCGGGAACCAAGGTATCGGATGGGTTGCCTTAGCTCTGTAGCCATCGACCACGACGCCCAACACACCGACGTGACAAACCAGCTGCACCGGTTCCGAATCCGCATACAAACACTTTCTCTATGGTATCTGCGCGCACGGCTGCCCGCATTCTCGAACACGCACCTCTATCACAAGCCATTACATAGGGCCCCGGGCACGAGGGCATCCTGCTAATGAACGCTTTCAAGGGCGCGCTAGAGATTTTTTCATTGAAAACTTTGTTGAATCAAAAAGGTTGCGTTGTCACCGCCGTGGATGCGGTGTTGGGTCCAGGCTTCAGGCGATGGCTGCGGCTTTGTGCCTGCGGGCGACCTCCAGTGCCCAATCCACCACCACCCTCTGAACTTCAGGTTCCGAGCTGGTCACCGCAGTCTCCCACGG
Source organism: Amblyomma americanum (assembly GCA_030143305.2). Lineage (NCBI taxonomy): Eukaryota > Metazoa > Arthropoda > Arachnida > Ixodida > Ixodidae > Amblyomma > Amblyomma americanum. The sequence continues at coordinate 20,394 of JARKHS020026996.1, forward strand.
TTCTTTGTTGCTAATATGCCATTCTGGCCTATCCCTAAGCCTGGGGCATCCGTACATCACATGTGCAAGGTTCCCTTTTGGATCCTTACACATGGGGCACTGTGGTTTAAAGTTACCGGGGTACGTTAGGGCTCTTCTTTGTGGGCTACGGAATCTGCCTGTTTGAAGTTGCCTCCAAACAGCCTGTTTCTGTTAATTTAGTGATTTATGCGGGGCCATGCATATTAATATCTGTTCTTTGTAATAGTTTGCAATCTCCTGGTATGTAGTCATGAACCCCTCAGCTATCTCCCAGGGATGAGAGCTTATGGCCCGGTTAATGAGACCTCAAGCTTTTTCATGAGCCATTTCATTCCCTGGATGTAAGGAGTGTGCGGAGACCCAGATCAATTTAATCTGGTGAATATGAATATCTTTACCCTGTCGAAGATTTGGTGTGCAATTTTGTGTATTTTTCCTTGTGAAAAGTTTTTTACAGCACTTTTCGAGTCCCTCATCATGACTCTACATTGTGTGTCGGTTATCGCCAGGGCGACTGCCGCCTCTTCTGCTTCCTCGAGGTTGTTTGTGAGGGCTGTGGCAGCTGTTGTTGTTTTGTCGTCCTGGTTTACAGCGGCTATCACGTGGCCCTTCCTCTCCTCATACTTTGCCGCGTCCACGTAGGTTACCTCCCTTTCGCCACCGTGATATTTAGCTTTAGCTCTAGCCAGTCTTCTTTCCAATTTCAAATTTCTTTCCAAGCACCGACGGAATCCTCTCCAAACCCCCGTAGCATCGGCGAAGACGGCATGTCCGACTGCCACGCAGTCAGTAGTGAACACAGCGAATGTAGGCGCGTTTGCCGAGCACCCAACCACTCCTTGACTCATGCGAGAGCGCAGTCCGGAGGCATATCCAGACCGACTCGTACGTGTCGCTCGTAACAGCGAACCACACCCACCTTACCTCACACCCCACTCATTCCACCGCCTGTCAATCCTATAGCGTCCGAACTCTGCCCTTACCCTCGGGCCTGCCCGCCACCACGGGCCGTTGACCCCATCCTGAACCCATCCGCTATTCCTGGAAGGACACTCTGCTAGCCACCGACCCCATCAATCTGCGAAGAATGGCGGAGGTGATGGGGCTCCTGGACTGTTAGGATCACGCCCGGGGTGCAAGAGCTTCGTTTTTTTAACAACAATAAGGTTTATGCCTTCTTCTCCACTTCAGAGTGCGCTGTCATGTTGGCTATTTATAAATTGGGGTCCATGAGCTCTGGAGCCGCACGCTATGAGTATGGCGTCACCGCCCAGTTCCTTCCAAATTTTTCCTGTATCCTAGCAGCCAACAGTCTGCCATCAAGAATAGCGGTCACAGGCGAGATGCTGTGAGATGCAGAAAAGATCCTCGGAGGATTGTGAACGCGGTGCGTCGAAAATGGTGCGTCGGACAGTGGAGCACTGCGGGCGCCAGCCCAGCGTTGCGCATGTGCTCGTGCGAAGGATGTGCGAGGCGACGGCGACAAAGAGCGTGGCGAGCACGAGGAGCGGAGAGCTGCGTGTCAGAAAACCGAGGTGTAAAGGAAGACAACGCAGCGGAAGTCGTGTTATTCAAGCGTGGAGGCGGCAGTAGTCGGACATTGGGTCCGTGCGGCAGTGACCTCCCTTGGACCACCGACGTAAGCCTTCTGCGTCCCTTTCAAGCTTGGAGGTGGCAGCCGATCGATTTAGGGTACGTACTGCCTAAAGGCACCCTTGGATAGCCTGCTTTAAGCCTCTGGCGTTTTGGAGCCACCATCGACGGGATCTGGCGACGATTCTCCTGCTGCTGCGTAATTCTTCGGGCTCTTGACGGGAGACCATCGGCGTCTCCCCGTGTTCTCCGCACATACCACCAACTCGCTCCCTTGCGCCGCTTTCTTCGACGCAGTGGCAGCGACGCATCGCACTGCAACCACCCGCGTTCCATTTTTTCTGTAAGGCATCCCCGCTTCACCTGGTACTCTCAGTACCTTGTGACGTCTTTCCTTTATTTCTGTAGTGTTGTACGAGTGTTGAGAGTGCGCTACATGTTTTAATTTCGTATCGGCGGTTTTCCTTTAAATTATAAATACGGCTTAGTTTTGTTTTGTTTGATCTCTTTGATCTCTTGTTCTAACCTGCATGCGATAGCGTTCCCCTGCGGAAAGTCGGGGACGCGCTACCAATTCGCGACAGATGCGCTGCTCGGAAGCACCAAGCATTGGACTCATTATCTATGACTTGCTGTAAAATTTTCTGTGAGCGAGACGTATTCTCCAACAAACAGGTACGGACGGAAAAAATCAAGCTGAAGCATTTTTCTGTCAAGCATTGAAATAGTTTCTAGCCAACCTGCAAAACCGGAAATTTGGGTGGCAGATTCCACCGGTGCAGTGGTCTAACTTCGCATCTCGGCTGTGACTTCTATTCTTTTCAAGATGGCCGGTTCAAACAGTTGGCTTTCTTAAAAGGCTTTTCAAAAGAATCGTCTCAATCTCCTACCTTTCATTTAAGCTCTCTCAAATAGATACTGAAAATTGCGACCTAATTTGTTCATTTTCTTTTTCTTGATAATCAAAAAAATAACGAAGTTCACAGAGCCACGTGAGTAATGAAAAAATGCTGCACGCCATAAATTTCAAAGCATTTAAGGCACCCTTTCAATTTCCCTCACTGCTCTGAAGGACATGAGCGTCTACTGTTGCCTCGGCGATCATAAAAAATACAGCTACCGCGCCGGCACTCATCGAGCTCTACCATATAAAGAAGACACATTGCCTATTGAGAAGAAATGCATTCTTTCGTTTGCCATCAATTTTCACTTTCTTTTCTTCACTTTTGGTTTGTTTTTTCCTTCGGCCGCGCTGTGCAATCTTTTCTTTTTAATGTGGCACCAGTAGAGAAGTAGTTGTATACGGAGTTTAGCGCGTCAAAGCACACATTGGCTATGGCAGGCACTATGCTGGAGCATTCTGCATTAATTTAAACCTGCTGGTGTTTTTTTACGTGTGCAGACATCGCCTATAGCACTCAGGCGTACTTGCATTCCTATTCAATCAAAATGCTGATGTGAAAAAAAAACAATCATTTTGGTATGTGAAATTCATGACTTCACTTCAACGATTATGGCGGCACCTTAATCACAGGAAATAGTAGACATCACTCCAGCGGCAACAAGGCACGCGAAAGTTCATGTATAAAACCTGAAAAAAATCATTCGCTTAAATAGCGACGTCGGGACGCAGTATATATATTCCTCCTCTGCTATCGTTACAGAATTTAGAGGTTCAGCAGAAAGCAAGCAGTTCTGTAGCATCACTCATGAATGCGGCAAAGCTGGGTTTTTTTCTTGTTTTGTGTCTGCTTACGTGAGTACTATCTCAAATAACTCTTAAGCAATAAACCTTACTATTCCACTCATCTAACCTAGTCGAGGCAAGCATGCCAGAGGGGAAAATGCTCCGTTACATAAAAGGCATGATGACAGTGACAGTGGCTTGACGTATACAATGCTTTTGGTTTGCTGTAACTAGAGTACGTACATAAATGTGCTCCAATTTGGGATAGTTGGTTACTGTCATGGTCATAATTGCATTGTAGCACTCTTGAAAAATGCAAAATGAAAGACAGAGTACATAGTTAAAAAGTGCTCCATGAACACCGTCGATATAGTGAGTATTCAAAGGAAGGAAAAATAGCCGGTCGTTAACACATACACGAAGGAGCACAGAGGATTCTTTTTAATAATTTGCGTTGTGCATCTATGGGATATTAATAGGGTAAGTATTTTTAAGACGGATCAGAAAAGCAGAAGAAAACAATAACATACTGCCGAAGGCATTCAAACTGACAACCTGTAAATTTTGCGTCCGGTGGTGAGCTTCGGCGACGGCTGTCCAATGTTCTGCCTTCGGGGGTATTTATGCTTTGCGTGTAACCGAACCTTGAGAGTGTTCACCAGCGCCACCCTCGTCCATTGCGGCGGACGTAGTACATCCTGTATTACCGCGAGCGCCACGTAGGAACGTGATCGAACGGTGAGGGCGGAAGCTGTGCGAGAAGCCTCTATTGCTTCCTATGGCATCGAGAATGCCAGAATCGACGGCGGCATCAATTCAATGGCTTAAACAAACTCGCAATTTCTTGTATTTTTTAATATCAAGGTTGACTTTGCTGCATTAATGTTTCTTATTCTCCAAAGAGAAGAAATCGACACATTGGTCTTCTAAGGCGGACTGTAAAGCTGAGAGGTGAGAGAGGGTTAAAACTCAGGCCTCCTACTCTGCATTGGGAAAGAAGTGAGGAAAGAAAGAGCATTATGATAGGTTACATTCCCACCTGACTGCTGAGATTCAGAGGATGTTTTCTCATTGAGGATATTTGTGCATTACCAAGAATATCTAATACCGTAATGCAATGTTACTAATGTAATTTATGATGAAAGCCGAATAGAAGTAATGGGAATTATGGCGATAGTATTACGGTGAGGGAAACTTATGAAATATGACTACTTCTTTGGAGCAACCAAGATTTTACATGTTGTTTCTGCGATTAACTTCCTGCATAGCCCACTATACTGTGACTTGTTAGTTCTTTTCTTTGTGCGGTGTAGAACTAACAATAAAAAATTTACCGCCGTTTGCTATGCCTGTGTAACACCCAATTCAGCGAGAGCTATTTGTGATTTGGAATGCGCCCTTGGCTCTGCAATCTAGCGTCTTCCACTTAGAGATGCAACATTTTCGAAAAACTTTTTCTTCCGGTTTTTTCCCGAAATTTTGGAGAAAAGAGAGCAGAAGTAATTCACTGTTCTGCATTACAACAGTTTGTTACGACGTCAAAACCGTAACTATCATAGTGTAAATCACAGGCGTAAAAATTTCTACACTTTCCCAAACAAATGCAATGTTTAACAGATCAATGGGATTCAGAAGCATCACGGCAGAAGCAACCGGTTCTTAAATAAGCGCGGCTTTTCTCAACTTATCCACTGTTTAGGCTATTAGAACACAGATTACTAAAATGTACCGTCTCTTGTGCGGCTGCTATTTCTCCGGAGCGGAAGACTTTGCTGTATAAAATTGCAATTCAACAAACTGACACCCACACTACTTTCTATGCTCTCTCTACAGTTGATACAATAAAAGTAGTTGCGTCGCTGCGCCGACTATCAGGCGGTGAAATAGCCGGCTAAGTACTACCTCTTGTTCAGTCATTGTCACTGGGATCGTCTGAAACCTTTATCGCCATATTGAAGTAGGCGTGTACAAAAACAATATTTTTCAGCGTTTCATTATATTCCCTGTTCGTACGCAGAGCATGAATGTTGGCGCAAAAGCGGCACCAGTTCCGCTTACAAGCAGCTGATAATGGTGAAATCTGCAGAACACATCTAGCCGGTGGCATCAGCGTTTTACTGGCGTCAATTCTGTCGCACCATGTTGAAGGAAGCATGTGGCTCGTACAGGCCAATATTCCAGACATTCATTATATGGCTACGTTGGTCGCGTATTCGGTATCACTGGAGTACACTCTTCATACTTAGTGTTTCAAACTCATACTGTGCTCCGAGATCCAGTGAAACGCAGACGAGATTTCTTAGTCACCCAAATTTTCCCCGTTATGCGTTGGCTTAAGCAGTTCTGCTGCGCACTGCCCGGGATGAACTGTGAACTCTTTGCGTGTTTTCAAGGCTTTTTCAGGAAGACACCGTTCACTTTGCAAAAGTTCACAGGACTGCGCATTCGATTGCATTTCCTGCTCTCATCGAAAAACAGGGCTTGGCCACTTTCTGCTGCATTGGCAGCTTTGCGATGGGCTTTAGCAACATATGGCGAATTTTTAATGCGTCCCAGAACTCTTTGTCAAGCCGACCTTTTGGGCACGTTGGTTACTTAGCTTCGACTTAACTTCAGCGCGAAAAAAGACGATCACAATACTGTATTCTGTGAGCGCATGAGCGGCCGAATTTTTATATTTCCCATGCATTGGCAAAATAAAATCAGTTGTAGGCGCAGCGATTGTCGGTGTCGTGAGTGTTTTCTTTTCATTGTGTTTGTCTTTTCTCGTACTGCAGTTATGTCTGCTTCATCCACAACGTGAAGCGTTAGAGCCGTAGCGAATATTAATTTTTCCATTACAGCAATTTTCTGCAAGACCTCCTTGTTTTTCAAAAGAATTTCAAAAGAGAGGAAAGCACCACACTCCATACTGCCTTACTCGGAAACTTGTGGATTGTGCTGACACCTTTGCTGTAGTTGCTTTCCATCCTTTCCTTGAATGTGGCCAATACCGCATGTACCACCAATACCACCTCCTTTCTCTTCACTTGTATGCTTAATAGTTCCAAGAAGACCTCGAATTTGGCATTCTTGATGTCATAGGTAGAATAAAAGGGTTGTCACACAGCTTCCGCCCTCACCGTTCGATCACGTTCCTACGTGGCACTCGCGCTAATACAAAACGTACTGCGTCCGCCGCTATGGACGAGGGTGGCGCTATGGACGAGCGTGCGGCACAAGTAATCGCTCTGACATGAGGAAATCTCTCAATAACGAGAGCACATGCCGCTTTTGTGTTGCTGGCATTGTTTGTTACCAGCTTCTATAACTTGTCGCTGCCGACGTATACCATAACAGATTTCTCCTTTCATATACATGTAGATCACGGTATGCCCGTAATCGCCACTGTGGATTGACTTGAAAAAAGTATTTAAGTTAATGAGAGACTCTCCTTCGACGTTCTTCAAGTATCAGTGACAAGAGTGATGCACGAAGCCTTTTCCATACTTCCTCTCAGAGATACGGTAGCCGCTTCGCATACTGCATCAAGCAGTGGGCCAGCCAAACAGGGCCGCCTTGTTGGCTTGTAGAAAGGACTTAGTGCTTTAACTGTAGCCTGCCAGCATTCATTTGTCCCTAAGGGCAACGGACAGTTAGAACCTTATATAGCATTTACAAGCGCTTTTTCATGGTTTATTGCGTGCATTCATTTTCGCTGTTCATTCATTTTTCAGTGTTCATTCTTTTTCAAGTGTCATTGTATCGATGAAATGAGTAACCATCCCACTCGCTGACGCTTTGCTGCTTACTGCGCTACCCGCTTCGTCTGAACTTCGACTGCTACCCAAAGGGCTGCGAGAATGTCTTCGTGGCGTCACTTCCTGACCAGAGTATTTCAGGCGCAGAGAGAAATGTTTGGTAAGGCGAGTGGCATTGGGAAAAAGCGCAGCTGCTGTTGCATTACTCGAAGGCTGCGGGTCTCCGTTTTCCGCCAACGTTTTTCCGAGAAGTGCATCCAGACTTCGGAAAGTGGCTGCACCAATGCAAAGTTCGCTTTCACACTGCTTTAAACGGCAGCCGTGCACAAGTGTTGGACGGAAAGCCATAATACGGCTATAAGAAGCACTAAACCACGATTAACGGCACCCAAACGCTGAAGCTCTGCTGGTGGTGGAGCTGCCATTACGCCACATCGATGGCGATTAGTCAGTCGTCGTTCGACGGTTCGGTTTCAGTGGTGAACTGTGTGCTACCGAAGCTTTATTGCTGTGCATTTTCCCACTCGGAAATCTCGCCGATTTCTTCGAACTCCGCTGAAATAAACATAAAAAGAAACGTTTTTTTTTCTTTTCAGGATCTTCGCGTTTTTTTCCCTAGCTTCGCATCCGTATTACCACTATGCGAATGCAGCGCTCAGAAGGCAAACTTCTTTCCGGGCTGTAGGAGAGTAGTGCCATGCCCTGTTACTCTTAGTTTCTCCTTCGTGCTATGTCAACGAGCCAACACCAAAGAACCGGGAAACCTTTTAGGCGGAACATAACATCATCAGGTGCTTCAGGATCAGATGGCAGATGCTGCGCCTAGCAACATCTTTTCCTTCCATTTTCATTTTATTATTAAAAAGCCACCAACGACAACAAATTACCGCTGAAATCTCCGCTGCAGCTCCAGTACTGCACAACAGTGTTCCAGAAACCCACACAGTAGGACTAAGGACTATCGCCTAGTAGCCGCTGCCCGACCAATCGCCCGGAATGCGGGCCCTTCTAAACACAGGGAAACTTTTTAGTTCGTTTTGCGCGGTGCACGACAGAGTGTGCTGTGTGGTGCAATATCAGTTTTCCTCTTCGTATCGGCGCTGCTGCAGAATGCACAAGTTGAGAGCGAAGTGGACACTGAAATTCGCTTGGGGTTTGTTACATCCATCCGTCTGAACGTTTTACTTCCTGCAAACGAGTTATGAAATTAGCGTGTAAAGGGAATAGACGTTCCTTCATAATATCTATTGCCTCGCTGTACACTATTTTGTTAGTGCGGAGGTCGAATGCAACAGCACCAGTTGAGCATGAAAAACTAATTCATTGCACATTTTACATATTCCAGTTACCTGACGTTTGAAACCCAGTGCGCTATATTTCCGTATAAGAAGTTATTTCCGTATATGGCGCGGGAAATGTTTTTCTTAAACTGGGTTTTCGAAAGGAAACAAATATGAGGTGTGTATGAGGTGTGAGGTGAGGGATGAGGGGGTACAACCAATTTCATTGACCGCCATCTTGGATTCGAGAAACCAAAACTATGCCGCCAGTTCGCCCCTTGACGATATACACACATAGTTCTACCTCTATCCACCATATTGGACCGTGACGTCATCATTGGCACACGGCAGTTGGTCGCTTCTACATTGCTATTGTAGATGACGCTACAAGTCTCAGTGCGAAATGCGCTGTTTTCTAGTTGCAGCCAAAGATGGCTCTTTGATATCAGGGTGGTAGAAACCTCGTGAAATCTCGAAACGTGATGAGTACTTGCTGCTACAGATGGCGCTGTGATCAAGGGTAGCAGCACACCGTAAGAAATCTCGAAATGTGATGAGTAAGCACTCACGCTCTTAAAAATGCATCCTCTTCTTTCTCTCAGGTTTAGTACTGTAATCTGTATAAGAAAAAAGCCACACATCATGGTTGATTTAATCAAACATACTGCAAAAGCACTCTCGCTTAAAGATATGCGCCAATTGTGCGCATAACGGCCGTCTAACAGTAAAAAATAACGTGAGCAGTTATTTGGAACCACGAACCTTACTCTATGATAGCCTGTTTGATATCATCCAAATATGATTCTTTCTTATCTGCGGTCGTTTGCACTGCTGGGGACCACTCTCCTCGCAAGTGTTAGGAATTTAGAATGTTGTAATTTAGAAGTTAACTATTTCTGTGGTTGAACACTCCAAATTAGACTTCTATCCGATACCTTAAACTACCGCATCTACTCGTGCATGGGTCGACAGATTGTGTAAGTCTTTCTCTATACTTCCACACCGGAAAAAAATGTGAATGTTGCATTCATAAACAGTTGCCTAGATGTCAACGTACTATCAAAGCAGCCAGAGCTACGGGGCGCTTTCAGCAATTCATCACCTAAGTGGAGCTACCGCTGCTCTTCGCAGTATATAGAACACTTTTTAGGCGAAATCTAGATCACGTATTAATTTTCTTGTCGCCTCCGGGCCCAAATATGATGGCTCGTTGAAATGCTGCCGAGAACGGTCAAATACTGCTGATAATGGGTGATTCGCTGCTGAGTAATGAGAGAAGCTTTAGTTTAGGGCTCTGCATCATAAGCGCATGTTCTATGCGGAGATGATGCGGTGGAACTCCGGCCTTATGTCGGTATCTTGCTTATGACCTATTCCACACAGCCATCCGGAGCAATATATCCGTCACGAACTAGTCAGAACTCAAGAACTGAATCCAAGCCACCTACTGAAACAAAATATTCGGTACCACGAAGCTAGAAAACATTGTACAAAGCGCTGATTTTCGAATTCAAAGTTACCTTGAGAACGTTTTGCGGTGCTCTCATGAAAAAAAAAAGAAGCCGTTCGTGAAACCTTCGCGTAATAAAAAGGGCAGCAAGTCGCACAGATTTCAAAAACTCGAACCGCGTCAAAACTCATTGCTTTCCGCAGCAGTATTGCTGGAATCTTTATTCTTCCGTTCTCTGAGCTCAATTACACCGCTTCAGACATACCGTACAGCGTTGCCAAAGCTGTAGCGTGTCTATACGGGCTGGCAACGCCCATACCTGAAATTTAGTGTTCATTATGTCCAAAGTAGACAAAACACTTTTTATCGTGATAAACATTATGTACTGTATGACTGCAAGTTGCTGGACTTCCCTTTTCATTTTAGCACATTTCCCTCCAGCCTCTCTAAAAGACCTCAAGGAGTAATAGTGTAATGACTCGTAGTGATACGCGGCAGTCACGCGTATTCGTTTTTACTTCATCCGCAGCAAAAAAAATCGCTCGCGATCAGTGCATATTACATTAGCCAGCTCAATAACTGAACGCCTGGTAAATTTGGCCATGATCTGCAATGCTTAGCAGGACATTTTATATCTACCTTTGTTTTAGTCCGAACTGTCACCGATGCTTGTAGAAGCTTGAGTGACAAGTAGCAGGTCGTTAGGGTCCGAGGGTGGACTTCCTGCTTAGTTTTATCTAAAGTTCGACCTATACTTGGGTAAATACGGTATGTAGATTTGCATGCTCGCATATAAGTCGTGAGCATCGATGCTTCAGCAGGAATGTTGTGCCCTTTTAGGAAAGGATGGTGCTCTCCGTGGTGCCGTCCCCGGGCTCCGGGGTGCCATCTATTCAAACAGCAGGGGGTGAGTTTCTCTCTTTATGTAATTGTCAGTGCTTCTTGTAAGCACATAAGGTGAGCAGCTCAGTTCATGTTTGATTAGTTTTACAACTGCATTAAATAGCGTCCCCATCGCTGCATAATATATATGGCAGGTGCGTCGGACAAGCTCCGTGAACTTCTCGCGCACTGGCCCAAGTACTGGCACCTGGGCAAGTTGATTTTTCTAGCATATCAAGAATAGGCGATTCCAGGACCCTTTCACGGCATCTTAATGCGGAATCACAAAATACTGGAGCCTTTAACGTAAGAGACGGCTGTGGCATGTAGGCGCAGAAGAAGGGGAAGTAGAAAAAAAAAAGAGCACATGCTGTTTCGTAGCTTTGTAATGACCTTTCGCTCCAGATTTGCTAAACGTTACGCACAGAGACAACATCCTTTCATACGCCACAAGTATATAAAGCAACGGGAACTCCTTGTTTGCATGGGGTCCGTTTCATAACACTAGTTTTCAATGCAAACCCCTACAAAGAATTTGACAGTTTTCAAGCGCCAGCTGCCAGAGATTTTCTTGCTACAAACTTTCAGAAAATAGTAAAAAACGTATTGTAAAACTGATTTAAGAAGGCAAAATTAACATCACTGCCGCATAGCCTTTTTCTAGTAGGTGAATGAATGTTGCCTGCCAAGCCAGATTTGAAGTTCACGCTTTCTGGCCTTCCGGTGTTCCATAAAGCGTTGTTACAGCAACACAAGCGTGCAACACCACGAGCCCTCATTTCCAACTTTTTATTTCTTGTTAATATCAGACACATTCACACACACGAAGCGCCACCAAGAAAGGAAGAGGACAGAGAGGATGATTGACACAAATCATACCGCTCAGTTTTTGCTGATCGCCGACTACTTAAAAACATAAGCACTTTTCCTGTTAGTACGAACAATGCCGGGCTCACAATCTCATTTCGCTAACGCGCAGTCCTCATAGCTTCAATATCTTCCTGACGCCGAAATCTTAGTGACCTCACTTTGCTCAAGCACATGGCTTAGTTCGATTTACAGAAGTTAAATCGACGTTCCAGAAAGGCTAAGGAAACATGTGGGAAGTTCGAGTTAAACTCAGAAGATTTTAGTAGAACACAAAGCTGCACATACATCTATATATAACACATGTTCGACATACAGTCAGCTCGCGAATCTCGACCTAATCGATGGCTTCACTACTCAGCGTCGCTGCACGAGAAGAGCGTCTAACCCGGCTTTTTGTTTAGCGTCCTCTCATTGAGTGTTTTGGACACTGTGGGCACTTCTCCGAGGGCCTGCTCATACATCACTGAGCTGCAAGAGAAGAACCCTTTGCACGAAGAGCACATTTTCGTGCATGATATTGCTTGGCCACACATATTCTGAGAATCTTCATGGTCAAAGGTTATGATATTTTATGACACGACGATGTAGTGTTTACATGACCATTTATTTGCTCGCATTTGCATGCTGTATTACTTGCGCTTGATGTTGGGAACAAATAGTCTTGTACTGAATTTCACACTTAGCTGCTGAAGCACTCACCACAAACACAGAAGAGAATAACTACAGGGGTAATATGAATCACAATATGGAGTAATTAGCATTATACTGTCTAGCAGTGTTATGGAGGATTTAAATCACGCAAAAATGAGGAAAAGTTGGAATAATCGTTTATTCTGCGGGCAACACCCATCTAAATATTAGGCTGGTCCTGCCAAACTTAAGGTTACTGAAAACCCTAAAGACCGTTCTCAGCCGGATCACATTTCCAGCTATCATGCGTTATCAATTTTTCCGCATATTTCTTTCTAAAAACAAATCCACAAGCAGCTGTTTGGACGCGAGGTCATTATGTCTAGTGAAGGGCCGAAACGAAACTGAACAAAGCAGAAACAGACGTTAAGAAAATGAGATAAAAAGAGATGCAAAATCTTCTATTTTAACAGTGCAAATTCTTTACAAGCTAATTACAACTAATATTAGTCAACAATTGCAGAAATCAAACAGTTAAAATGTGCATGAGTTGCGTGAGCTTCAGAAGATACACTCGAAGCAAACAGGTGCTTCTGAGAAAAAAAAACCCTACACGGGTGGTTTTTTTTTTAACTAAACTGTTAGTGTTCACATCATATATAAAAAAATTTTAAATCGTTCATTTCCTTCCATCGACTACTTCTGCTACGCCATGTAGCTGCCTTTTGCTTCACGCGCCTTTCGTGATCGATATCTTTTGTGAATGGATATCGCTTAAAGGCTCAAATACATACAGTAACAGCAACTGGCTCACTAGTCTCGATTTCTCTTGGACAAATAAAGGCAATAAAAGCTTTCAGGGTTATGTTCAGTGACAGCTCGCTCAAACCTTCGTCAATTGCTAAATATCACACGAACAATGCGCATGCGTGCGCATGCAGTGACACGAACGATGCGCATTTATCGGACCCAGCCATTCACTGGAGAAAGAGAAAGATGCACCGTAAGCTCAATGAAGGACTTACCGTGCAAAGCAGAGCACATATGTCCCCACGCAATGACATACCATACACTCACGTAGTTGATCTAAGGATCAGAATACCCAGAGCTCGTTGACAAAGTACGAAAGTTTACGCAAACAACAGGCACACAATTTTCGTTGCTTGGAGTCGCCAATGCACTCGTCTCAGCTCAATCTGCACTTGTGTTCATTTCGGCACAGCGAATAGGCCTAATGTCACTGCCGCCGTTCCACAGGTACTTCCTCAAAAGCCAAAAGAGGGAAAAAAGGAGCGGAAAGAAGGAAGAAAGAGGAAATAGACTGCAGGTCCCCATAGAAGAGAAAAGAGGTGCATACTGCGAGTAAAGAAAGATGTAAGGGGGAGGAGATGCTGCGCATCGAAAGGCACAGAATCGTAGAGGAGCCCGCCCGGCAGCCCATGCAGAGGAGAAAGGCGAACGGGTAGTATAGAAGCAGCGGGCTGGCGCGTAGACAGCCGCAAAAAGGAACCAATATTTCTCCTCCGAGCTTCTCCAATCCTCTGAGAAGAAGCTGCAGCCACTCCAGAAACCGCGACCCACCGGCGGAGACGCCGCCACCACCACCGGCCAGGAAGGCCGCCGTGAGCGAGCCGCCACCACGGCAACCTCGACGAGGGGACGTGCCCGTCTATAGGAGCGCGCAGGTCAAGTTGAGGGCCGACAAATGGAACAGGAGTACAGGGAGCACGAGTCGAGGAAGTAGAGGCCGCCGATTAAAGGGAGAAGCGCGCAGGCGACGAAAAGTTCTCTGGGGCACCTTCGCAGAAGCGGTAGCGCGGAGAGGAATCACAAGATTGCCGCTGGTCAGCGGGAAAGCCGGCGGGACAATGATGAAAGCCGCCGAAGCACCGAGACTGCTGGCGACGGCGACGGAGTATCTATCAGCACAGCAGCGATGAATAACAAGTTGAAGGCAGTCAGCATGGCGGTATGCCAGGGCACTGCACTTGCTGAGAACTTCTAGGAATCCAAGTACAAAACCCTATAGCGAACAAAGGCAGGGCCGCAGCCGCCAACTGAGGCGAAGCGAGGGGCACCCTCGTTTCGGCGGGAACTTTCAGGCGATTGGATCCCAGGTATCACGCGCCCACTGGCCACATGCCCAACGGCGGAAAAGAAGTCTCCTATCGCGTGGCTGGCCGCCTTTTCATCTTGTTAACGGTGACTTAATTCTCTTCGGAACACGTCATGAAGTAAATGGAGCCTGTGTTCCACACAATTGTTTCGAGGAAAAATGAGGAGCCGGCTGATCCAGTAAAATTAATATGTTGCACATTAATTCTATTTACCAAGGCAAGAAAGGGGCTACAAAGCTACCCGCCGCGGTGGCTCCGTGGTTAGAGCGCTCGGTTACTGATCCAGAGTACCCGCGTTCGAAGCCGACCGCGGCGGCCGCGTTTCGATTGAGCCGAAACGCAAAGGTGCCCGTGTGCTGTGTGTTGTCAGTGCACGTTAAAGATCCCCACATGGTCGAAATTATTCAGGAGACCTCCACTACGGCATCCCTTTCTTCCTTCTTTTCTCTCAGTCCCTCATTTATGCCTAGCCATACGACACGGTTCAGGTATCCGCCGAGATGTGAGACAGATACTGCGCCATTTCCTTTCTCCAAAAATCAATTCTAAATTTTCTACAAAGCTGTGTGTTCCACTTAAAAAGCTGTAACTTCGAACACCATGCCATCTAAAGCTCTTCTTTAACTCCGCACACTAAGTGGCGTAGCTTTTTGGCTTCCGACATAACTGGGGCAGATCACCCGAAGAGCCACGTCACGTCTTCGACATACATGGTGACCGTCTCGTTGGGCATCTGTATCCGTGACCGCAGAGCCAGCTCAGCTCGTTCCCGACGATCCGCGCTGGTGTACGTCTCGAGCAGTCGACAGCGGAACTCACGCCATGGTGTCAAAACATCGTCACGGTTCTCGTACCTCGCACGAGCGCTGTCTTCCATGCTGAAGAAGACGTTCCGCAGCTTCGCGGCGTCGTCGCACTGATTGAACGAGAGGACGCGTTAAAACTGAACAAGCCAGTTTTCCACGTCCTCTATATCCTGGATTACTAGCCTGGCAAAACTCACATATGGAATTCTGCCACAGCCGTCACCGAACAACATTCTCTTCCGGATCCCTCATCTTTTTTTGAACGTTATCCCGCCGCTTCGGATTTTGCTAAAAACTCCTCTCTGGCTGTGCTGGCCAGCACCGTGTGCTCCGCCAGGTCACCGCTGTCACCTACCAGATCACCTCGGCCTTCCTGAAGACTGCCTCACGTCCTAGGAAATCTGACACCGTGCATGTCTCACGCCTAAAGCTCTTCCAGTCGCCAAGCTCTGAAACTTCTTATTCAACGCCTGGATGGTACTATTACATCCGCGGTTGCTTGCAGCGGTCAATGTGAACGGGAACGACGAAACCGAAGTGCCTGAGCTTGGCGTGTACTTTGTGCCTTGGGTTTCGCCGGTTCTCTGGAGCGCTGTTTATCTTGGGTGCATCCTCAGGCTTGCGCGTCTGGACTTGACTCGGCCCCTGCCATGACACAATATAAGTACGAAAGCAATATTCCGACGGGCACACCCCAAGAAAGATCTTGCGACATTTGTGGGTGTGTACCAAGTAAAATAAATAAATAAAAATAAAACAAATATTATTAGCGACTTGGATACGAAGTCGCAGCGGCGCGAACAAATCAGCTTCGCTGGCCACTGCTCGAGAGCACTACGCTTTCGCCGCAGCCAAGCACGCCTCGTGTTAAACTGCAACACACTGTCCAGCTGTGCACTGTGTACTGGAAGCTACCGGAGTGAAAGCATTCAAGGTTATGGTCTGTTCTTCAGATATATTGCAAAATCTTTCCTTTATCGTGCTTCCATCGCTCGCATCAAGCAGTTAAGTCTGTCATAGAAAACAAATGGGGAACGTTTTTGACGATGGCAAAAACGTTAATAGCAAGAGCATTCAAGCCAACCGACGGGAGATGTGCGGGTGTATTGACTGTTGTAGTGAAATCTTACGATATATAAAAAGATTGCGTCCAAAAACTCTTTCCTGTCCTAAAATGGTTTTATCCAGAATTGTGTCTGAAACACAGACCACATTTTAGGCAAATGCCTTTTTTTTTCAATCATCTGAGTCGCACCATCTTTATATATATGAGCGGAAATTAGGTTTTAACAATGCGTTTATTACTCTTTCTATAGCACCTATATTTGCCTAATTGGGTCTTATTGCCTTTATATGCCTATATATTTATCAGTAAATTAGGTAGGAGCAGGGCTATTAAATTGGCTGAAATAAAATGAGTAAAGGAAATTGAGTTTTGCGAGCCCTCTCCTGTTTCTTAAAGTGCGTGTGTTATTGGTAGTCATCAGCAGAGAGGGAGATATAGAGGTATTGTAACCTTTAAAGATTAAGTGTACAGTTTTTCGCTGGACCATTTCGTGTCCTTTTATGTCCTTCAGTGGAAAAGCGCTATTCCTACGGGGAACCCCAAGCAATATATTGCAATGTTTCTGGGTGTGCGCAATATGAAATAAATAAATAAAAATAAATATCCGCCACTGTGATTAGGAACTGCGGCAGCGGAAGGGACGAGCTTCGCTGGCAACTGCGCGAAAGCTGTAGGCTATCGCCAGAGTTTCTTTATTGCATGAAAATTGGACCGCGAAGAAAAATCTGAGTATACTTATGCCACAGAAGACCAGACCGTGTAACGCCAACCCACCATACCCCCCCACGTGCGCGCCTTCAGAATCATCAAACGTCTGAGAGGCACACACATGCAACCAGAGAGGGGTGCCAGTTAGACGGCTCTCCAAGTGTAGAATATACTCCCCTCACTAAAGCGCTTTGCCCACGAGACAACGATCTCGACGACCGCGGTGATTTGGCGCGGCGGCCCATTATGCGGTTTTTCCAGAGACTAAACAGTCCCATCAACATTAATAGATCACGTTGCACACAGTCTTTCTCAATAGAAAAACAACAGATGTCGTAGGGTCTGATTTTAATCAGTTCTAAGTGTCCGCTGTAATATGTCTCAGAAGAATTTAACATCATTGCACAGAATAAAACAATGGTCAATAGTCTCTGGCGCAGTGCACAGTAGTCAATTCACCATCCATGGCAGAAACACCTCCTTCGAGTAAAGCCATGCCTTGACAGGCGGCGTCGGTATGTCCAGTTTAACAACCTTTTTTGCAGCAGATGAAATGCACATTTGCTTAACACGTGTTAAAACACTGGTGTTCACAAACTCCACAGAAGGTTTCCTATACAACGTGATAGGAAACAAGCACCCTGTGTCTACGTTAGCCATCTGCCTCTTCGAGAGCCAATACAAGTAAGATAAAGAAAAGCGCACAGAGAGGAAATTAAACGTATCATTACCCCATATATGGGGTGCTGATTCCCATTTTTCTCTGATCGTGGTCTGAAATACGTTTTGAAGCTCAAGTTTCTGGCGCCTAAAGGTAAATTTTTGATGCCTAAAAATGCAGACTCCAGTAATATTCTTCAAAAAATAGTCGATATTGCGTTGCAGATAAGCGCAGTACTCTGGATAAAATTCTTCATTTAACTGAAAAGTCGTTGCACATATTGTATTGATTTCTCTACCGGAACATATTTCAAATTATGTGGGGCATTTTGAAAGTTCCACAAGATTTAGTTACAAGTTGCAACCTATACTGATTCAGGTTAAGAGTATCCTTGATGAACTTCCGTCGATCTACAAGATTTTTTCATATAGCTGTGTTTTTAAGCTTGTCTTTTTTGGGGGAGAAGACAGGTTCGCTTTGGATGCTCTTCCTGCCACCGGCAATAACTGAGCGGTACGGTTGGCAAGCACTGTATCCAATGTGGTGGATGTATGTCCACAATTAAGACGATAATAACGGTGAATGGCCTCGCATTCTGCAGAGCATTTAACGTGGTGAAAAGTTGAAAACGAATTTGCACGGAAGTTTTTTAAGCTCAAACGCTTCTTCCCGCTTCTTATCCTCGTGTTTTTCAGATTTGTAGAAGCATGGATGATTGCCCTTCCGGATGCCTATGCTGGGGTGGTCTAGGGGAAGATGGGCTTACAAATGGAGAATGCTGGTGCAACAGTACAAAGCCGGAGCCATAAAAAATAAAAGGCTCTCGTTCCCAGATGATCTTCTTGACTCAATTTCGTTTCTATTCAAGCTTTCACCATGTTATTTTTATAGTATTTTAAAGATATTTACGCCCATTGTCTCTAGACCATAAGTGCCTGGGAGTCAATCTAATAGTGTGTGTGCTCTCCTGCGCTGATGTTAATCCGGAATCTCCATCCTTTTGGCCATAGGAGCTCGACCCACGTCCCTAGAGGATTGAGCTTCACAACGAGCATACGCAAACACTCAAAAGAGACAAGACACAAGCGAAAAGTGCTATGCAGCCAACTAAAAAAATATCCACGTACTTTTCCTATCGTGTGTAGCCAGACCAGCTACAGCCGAGACACTGCACTTCTGCTGTATGTTCTCCTATTCAGAACACCATACCGTAACACTGCAAGAACAGTTTTTCCAGCACTTTGCCAATTTTATCGCTGCACTTAATAGACAAGTCTTAAATCACGTGTGCCGCGAATGGTGATATAAATATGGCCCACCCGTATGGCGCACAGGGTTCGGAGTGTGCAAGAAGAATCGGCATGATTTGGCGCACAAAGCTGTTAGTCGAGTTTAAGCGTGGTTAGTGTGACTGTGAGGTATTCGTGTCGACAACCTTTGTTTCTCAAATCCGTAACGGGGGTGACCTTCGGAGGGCCGCGGAGGATGAACCAATGGTCGCAGAGGGATTCAGTTGGTATAAAACGAATCGTTGTCTCGTGATGTACACGTTGATATGCGAATTTATCGAAAGCATAGGTGAAACAACTTAGCTAGCGCTCTTAATTTAATTTCGCATTCGCGAATCATTCTTTATTTTTTGTTTTTTACTGCCTAGGACCACGTGGTGCCTTTAATCTTTGTGTTGCTTCTCGACTTGATTTACTGGACAGGAAAATAAAACCGATTTCAGCTGGTAGCTGCAGTCAGCGCCCCGTGCGTTTGTCTTTCTTCAGTTTTCCGTGTTTTCTGCGCTGCTTTGCATCTTTTCCGCGTATTTTGCGCTGATAAAGATGTGCAAAGTTAGCGAGGAAACGTGCTGAGTGCAAAGCTTCAAAAATGATAGGTTAGTTGTTTTATTGAGTTTAACGTCCCAAACCGACTCAGGCTATGAGGGACGCCGTAGTGAAGAGCTCCGGAAATTTCGACCACGTGGGGTTGTTTAACGGGCACTGACACCGCACAGTATACGGGTCTTTAGAATTTCGCCGCCATCTAAATTCAAGCGTCGCTTCCGGGATCGAACCCGCGTCTTTCGGGCCAGCAGCCGACCGCCATAACCACTAATCCACCGCGGAGGCTAAAAAATGATAGGAACAAGGACAATAACAAAGTTTACGAGCTGAAATTAACACCTATTTGTGTTTCAGGCAATTCATGAGTTCACAACAAAACTTTCAGACTCCTCCTCCCATTATGAATTTTAGAAAGGTCGTTAGTAAATTACATAAATACAGTGCCCTGCGTGCAGAAAATTGTACTTTTTCTATAATTTCCACACTTTTTACTGCTGTTTTAGATGCGCATCTTCGCTCGTCGTGCTTTCGAGAATGTGAGCGCAGCTAACGCTTAGACACACGGAAAGTTTACTCAACCATCTGATTTTTATTTTGGGGTTAGACTGGTATACACGCATGCGATTATGAAATGTGCTGAAAGAAATAACGAGGAAAAAAAGAAAACAGAAAGACACGACAATTTAGTCTTCAGATGCTAACCGTTAATTACGCCATAATCTTTTTGATAAGTATTTTTTCCATCAATGACTAAATTTCTTTTGAAAGCGATAGACAGTGCGCTGAGGGGGCTAGACATCCTTACCAAAAAAGCAAAGCACATTTTCACGCCAGCGGGAACATCCTTGCTGCAGGCTTTACAGCCCAAGTGATGCTGTACGCGAGAAATTTTATTTTTCACGGTATTTGCTGGGTAAAATCGAACGAGAAGAAAATGTTTTCGTAGTCTCGGTGAGTATTAGGTGCCAAAATTGGCCGATTTTTTGTTTTGTAGACTGAGTTTTCAGTTTACTGCAGAAATAGCTGTCTGAAGTATGAAATTTTTTGTCTAATTGATGGAATTTCCGTTTGCGACATGGACCTTCACTGCACGGCCTCTAGACGAGTGCGCAAGCTTTGCTGAAGGGCAGTCCTGAGTGTCATGGAGTAAGCTCTCCTTGAGGTCTGAGAACCTCTGGCAAGGTTTGGAGCAATGAAGGCGCAGTGAAAGCCTATTAGCTGCTGGAAACACTCGAATACTTGCGAAGGAAACTGCGCGTCGTTACCTCACGGAATCGTTCCGAGAAGAGGTGAAGACTAGAAACTGCAGTCGGCATCTATATTGTACACTCTCTGCAGTTAGCGCATCTCAGTGACACAACTTCGAGTGAGCATCCACAAATATCTGTAGAAAAGGCCCACGGAAGAACTTTATTCGACATTTTATGGAAAATGATGTCACATTTTTTAATACCTGATGCGTTGTGGGGGTTGCTATAAGCCGACATGTTTTTTTTTAATGTCTCGTTTCCTTGCACTATCCTAGCGATGCTCTCAGTTCTGTATATGAATACTGATGCAAAATGTTTCACTTCCTGTGTTGATAACAGCTTCGCTCTGAAAACTGAAAAGTTCTGCAAGCTTTCCCGAAAAAAAAAGCGCGAATAACGTTTTTTATGATTTTCTAGCGTACTATCGCAACTTCCAGCCGCAATTCAAATCTCTGAATGTAACGCCTTAAGAGCTTTGTTGCTCTCGCGCAATAAAGGCGGCTTCATGCGCATGGCCGATAATATTTTTTTTATTATTACTCCTCACGAAATTTTGTTATCTCGTCCAAATGTGCCAGAACTCTGTAGGGGAAGGCCGGTGGACATTTTACACCGGTTGCGAACTCCGGTAAGGGTTTCCACCGTTACACTCGTAGTAAGAGCCACAATTCTTTCTCCCCTGACGTCCAAAAGCAGAATCATCTGGTTGCTTTAGAAGGTCAGGGTGGTGTACTTGGCATCGCGGACGAGATCTGAGATCATGGCCCCGGTTAAAGTCACGTTTCAGGGAGCGTAGATGACCCCGGCGAGAGATTTGTGGAGATGAAAAGCCGAGGGCCTCCACCTCTGCACAGAGCAAGGGCTTCACCTTTACGCAGAGCTGAAGGGCAACTGGGCTGTAAACAATTATTTAAAAATCTGAAGCTGTCGTCGCTCCCATCCTAACTTTCCTAACCTACTACACAAAACCAAATTCCAATTTCCTACGTCTCAACCTACCCATATATTCCCCGGCCGATTAGGACACTGTCCGGTCCCGCTTCTCGGCATTATGGCCTAGTTCTCTTGCCTTCTTTTTTTTCATTTCCATTTCAACAGCCGGTTACTAAGCCCGAATGTCCCCCTTGGACCTATTCCTTTACATTTACATGGGAAGGGAGATGAGAAGCATGCTTGCAAGGGCATTTTGGAAAAGAATCTCTTTTTCCAAAACCAAGCATGCTATTTCATATTTCATATTTAAAACTGTTATGGGAACAAGCAATCTCCAGCGATTGAAGGCTATGAATATTAAAGAATACCAACATTACGGTACGTAGTTATTTATGTATATGAACGGTCAATAAGTAGCAAGCGTGCTGCTCCCAAACAATGAAACCATCAGCACCCTGCGGTTTTGAGTCCAAATAACGCCTTGGATAGAAGGATCAAGTCAAAACATTTCCCATAGACAACGTAAAAAAAGTGACATTATTGGAGACCAGGGTTGACATATCTTCGCTTCATATTTCTAAAGCTTCCTCTCATGCAATTGATGTACTGCTGAAAGCAATCACCTTTCAGGCTGAATGCCATCATGGCAGCGAATTTGCGCTGCTGGGCGAAAACATGTGTCTGGTTCAGCAGCGATCAATCATTTGGCTGGGTCTAATGGCCCGCACTAACATCTGGGCTTCTATGTACAATGCATTACTACAGAAACCAAGTAGTGTCAGGGAGCAGTGACAATGTGTATGAGGGTAACGAAATGCAGTGAAGACATATAAGTTCCTACTTAGGAGAACTTAACGACTCAAAAGGAATCCCTGCACCGCATCAGGGGTCGTGTAGAGCTGAAGCAAGCACGGGAAAGCATAGAGCATTAGCAGAAAACTAAAACATATGAAAAGAACACGACACGTTCAAATTAAGACATTACGGATTTCAAGCTCCTTGCGTGCACCATTTCAACGTCGCGTTTTGAACGCTGACTCAACCTTAAACGCGCAAACTATTCTGGTGTGAGCAACCTCTCTTAAGTTTCCAGGCATTGTAGCACTAAGGCGAAATGACAGCCAGATATTCTATAGCTTACCCTACCGGAGGTCTTGCTGGCGCCGTGTGCCTCAGTGCTTCGGTCTACAATTATTGAAATTGGCAGTGTTGCTGGTGAAAGGATTGGCAACACATGTGTAATAGAGTACGTAGAATAAAGGCCTTTTAAAGGTCAAAGGGAAGCTAAAATACTTCTTTTTTTGTGAAGTTCAGGGCAGGATTCAAGATAACCTTCTTAATGAACGCCCGCAGAGGCGCCCAGTTGAACTGCGTGATTTTGTTTCTGTGAAAAAAGCTCACCACACGAGAAATATCTGTAAATTTCAAAGCCAGCACGCACTGATCATTATATCCATTGCAGTCACATTTCTGAACGCCACATGGAGGACGCAGACAGAGGAAAAGACAGGACCAAGCGCTTCCTGTCAACTATACAGAAATATTAAAAACGAAAAATAATAACACTTAGTTGTTAATATGGGATTGGTCATCTCTGTGCCTGGGAAGCAACGAGTGCCTTTCAACCCACCGAGGTCTGCAAGGTTCTCTTGCATTTATGAGTCGCTCCACTGCACACACAATTTTTCTTCCGTGAAACGACCCTTCTCATAGCAGCTAAGCCGAGAGCATCCTCCACGCTCCAGCAGCAAGAGCAGCAACAGATCCGCAACCTACGAAACACGTCGAAGCAAACTTGCACTCTGCTTTATGGTAGCCCCGGGAGTAGCACGAATTTCCCTGACATTCTTTTTTTTTTTGCTTCAAAGCCCCAAAGTGATTTGAGAGCGTACTTACTGGTCGCGAGAGCTATGTATCATCTACCTCCAATAAAAAATATTTCGAACAGATATTTTAACTAGCGTCTAAGACATGCAATCGCTGAAAAACAAAGTTAGACTAAACCTCATAACGTAATGGAACAGTTGTCCGTGCTATTACGTAGTTCCTTCAACGCCAGGACCATTCCTACTTGCAACTTTTCCAAGCGACACCTGTGACAGGTGTAGAATTTGTTCTTTAAAAGCTGTCCAGCCTAATTCAAAGATATCAGAGATCGTACTTCTCTAGTGGGTTTCATTTTGTCAAACTGGACCGATCGGCAGTGCCAACGTCGTCGTAAGGAACAGTTTCAACTCAGAAGATATATTTTGCGCGAGAGAGCACACTTCTCAACAAAAACATTCAAAGGCCAATGGAGCAGGTGTGTTCGCTCCAAGTGTAGCATTATGTGAGCGTATTTGGCGCCGATTCACTTCAGATGAGAACTCATGATCGTTCTTTTTTTAAATGGCACATGCTGATTCTTCTTTGCACAGCAGGGCCACCCATTTTTTCTTAACGGCAAGAACACATCAATCAAAAGATATGTTTTGGTTCCTGAACTGTCAAATTGTAATGTTCACGAAATATATGATGCTTCATGCAATTTATTTGTTAATTAGATAAGGTCATTTATGCAAAATTGCAATGTTCACTTTAAGGCCTATGCGTTTCGCTATGTCGTTGAGATGGTTTTAAAAAAAACATTTATTTGTGTAGCAACGCATCTCCTACGTGTCTCTTTTTTCCAGAATTCGATCACGGCCGCGGCGGTCGAATTTCGGTGGAGGCAAAATTCTAGAGGCCCGTGTACTGTGCGATGTCAGTGCACTCTAAAGAACCCCAGGTGGTCGAAATTCCCGGAGCCCTTCACTACGGCGTCTCTAATAGCCTGAGTCGCTTTGGGACGTTAAACCCCCATAAAACCATAAAACCAAACTTTTTTCCAGAATTGAAAAACACGACGAGAAAAATGAAAGAAAAACGCGATTGGCGTTCTTGCCTACCGCATTATAGCTCTGCCAAATGCGTTCTGAACAAACGAAGCGTGCACACATGCGTGTCGAAGTCAGCGCTCGAAGCCGCAATCGGAGCAGCCATGAAAGTGCGTCAGCACAATCGTCCGGAACATGGAAAACAAGCGCCGTCGTCTACGATAAGTGATAGGCAGACCACCTACCAAGGAATATTTTATTCATTCATCACACTGGGAATCCAAACAGGGAATTTAAACCAGTGATGTAGAGTATTTCAATTTAGCGTCCATCTTTATTTGTATCATTGTGCAGCGCGTCCAACTGAGCGGAGGCTGCTCGCTTGGGCACGATCCGCGCGCACGTTTCTCGCAATCAGAGGCACGTGTACTGCGTGATGTCAATGCACATTAAAGAACGCCAGGTGGTCGCAATTTCCGGAGCCCTTCATTACGGTGCCCCTCATAGCCTGAGTCGCTTTGGGATGTTCATCCTGCATAAACCCATAAAACATGGTTGGAAGCAGTACAGAATGTGGCAGCCCATGAACACAGTCAGTTTTTTTTTAATGCTAAACATTTATTACACTCGCGGACAGCTTTCTGTGGCTATGCAGTGGAAGCTACGAGGGCACGAAGCGAGGCTTTCACAGCAGTGCTCTTATCACGCGCTCACGAGGAAGAGACATACGCTTTGAAGCTGGCGACGCGCATTCGTAGCTTCCATTGCATAGCCACAAAAACCTGCACCCGAGTATAGTCCCATTTCAATAAAAGCCGGCGGCCGGTATCTATGTGTCTGCATGTACTCGCAAATGGTATAGAACATCCGAGCGATGGCAAGATAAATAGGGCGACGTCATCAAGCGGCCGTGTGAGGCACAGACGAAGCCGAGCACACCAACTTCAGACAATTCTACACATGTCCTTAGTCTATATATACTTGACACGGCCAATAGGTCAACTTCCCGACAATATGCGTGCCATAAATCCTGACGCAACCGTTCGCCGTACAGCGTTCCGATTTGTGTCATACGATTTCTCTGTATATAGACCGTTTACAGAGAGCAGTTCGCTCTGTCCACGACATGTGGCGCCACTAGGAATGCCGCATCTTCTGGTCTTCGAAGCCGTCGTTAGCAGCATCGCAGTGCAGTGCGAAAAGCCGCTCAGATTCTGCACGAACTTGAAATGACAGTTAAACAACCCAGCTGCGATATGGATGTCATGCAGACGGTTTAATTATTATCTAGAGCTAATATCTCTGTGTAGTAGTGTCAGAAAAATAGACACGCTTGTTAAATACGGGAAACCTCGCGACACAACTGCCGCTGTTTTTCGAGGAGCTATCTTGCGAGTTCAGGATGCTCTCTACGAAAACAGAGCCTTAAAGTACTGTTCTACTAAAAAAATAAACATATCACAAACACCACGCGCCGCTTTATTTCAGTGCCAGCAGTAGCTGCCGGAATGCCAGAACGAGCGTACATGCCTGTAACTTTTCTCACCTACGGCAAACACTAATCCAATACATCGAATAATCGGTGCCTTTTTAGACTTTTGCAATAAGTGCTTCCTGGGCGTCGGCACAGTGCTCACTAAACTGTCGTGCGTACTTGGCGCTAGCACGGTGTAAGCGGCAACGGAGCCTTTGCAAAAGTTCTCAGAGGAGGCGCTTCGACAATTCTCTCGCCCGATGCAAAGGTCCACAGAAGTACAATCTGCGTCACCCTTTTGTGGAGCTCTCCTGTGGTGTGCTGGCCTGCAAACAATGCGAAGCCTTGCCGCATCTGCTAGATTGTAAACGCCACTCTTGGCTAAAAGGTTGAGGAACATTGACTTTCAAGCGCTGTGGGAAGAGAACGTCGGCCATTGACCATCGGCCTACTACATAATTCCAGCTTGGATTGCCTGGCGCGCACTCCTCGAGCGCTCTACAGAAGGCTGACGCAGGCTGTACATCCGCAGGTGCAGAACTCTGCGCAGTTTTCAGTTTTACTTAGCAAGAGATCACGGTTGAACGTCGCCGAGTTTCTGAAGGGGCCCTTCTACAGCATGCATATTCTTCCTTTGGAAGCAGGAATGTTAACTGAGGATCAATCAAATACTTGGGCAATCGGCCGGCGATCACACGCACGCGCACGTTGGGTTTACGTCGCGTGCACAGTGCTGAGCAGTGAACGCACATAACAGTTGTGAACACATATTCCTCGATTCGGCAAAAATATCGAGGTCTAAAAAGCAAGCTTTATGGCATTTTCCCTCTTTTAATCTGCAGTTGGATAACAAGTTGTGCGGTCCCCAAATGAGACGCCGAATATACTGAATAAATATGACCGCGCAGGTAGCCGATCGCGGTTTGTTGACATATTCACGCCGATGCGGGAAATCGCAAGGAAAGTAAATGAGCTGGCTGCAACAAACATTTTCCAGCACCAACACATGTATGCACATTCACGCGAAGTTTTTGTGCCGTGCGACAGCTCGCTATCTACAGCGAGGGCCGGAAAAGCGTCTTGCATCCGGGCACCAGCGCTCGGCAGTGGTCGAAACGAGGAGGCCCGAAGGTCGGCAATGGCGGAATAGTCACGTGACCAAATATGGCGGCGCCCATGGTCCCATGCTGTAAAACATCTATAGCTTACATGTGGTTGCCAAGTATGAGACCAGCTTGTGATAGGGGTTCAAACCAA
Organism: Amblyomma americanum; assembly: GCA_030143305.2. Classification (NCBI taxonomy): domain Eukaryota; kingdom Metazoa; phylum Arthropoda; class Arachnida; order Ixodida; family Ixodidae; genus Amblyomma; species Amblyomma americanum. The sequence goes on from JARKHS020026996.1 coordinate 47,509, forward strand.
TATTATCTGCACCTTCAATTGTATGCCTTCACATACTCATTATCTCTTCCCTTAAATGACTAGAAAGTGGCTCTCAATAAAGTTCTGAGAGAGAGAGAGAGAGAACAACTTAATTTGCCACTTCACCGTTGAGAGCTGGGGCAGGTGGGCTGAGTGTGGCCCCCAGGTGGGGGCGATGTCTTGATCCCACGACACGAGTGCGAGTTGTGTCTTCTTGTCTGGTGTTGCAAGAATTTGGGTCCAACCCTCCATGGAGGGAGCTGGCAGTAAAGTTTGTGCGGGCGGGTTACCCTCGCATCCCCAGAGGATGTGTGCCTGAGTGGAAAACACTCCGTGGTCGCAATTAGGACAGACGGGGTCATATTCCCTGTCAATGATGAGATATAGTCGAGAATTACTGAGAGTCGAATTGGTCTGCAGTCTGCGAAGCACGGTGGCTTGCGCTTTGTAGAGGTCGGGGTGGGCAGGCGGGTACACACATTTTGTCTCCTTGTAGAAGTTGGTTTGGTTTGGTTTGGTTTATGGGGGTTGAACGTCCCAAAGCGACTCAGGCTATGAGAGACGCCGTAGTGAAGGGCTCCGGGAATTTCGACCACCTGGGGTTCTTTAACGCGCACTGACATCGCACAGTACACGGGCCTCAAGAATTTCGCCTCCATCGAAATTCGACCGCTGCGGCCGGGATCTAATTGTAGAAGTTGATGATTTCCGCATAGGATAGGGGGGCCTCGGCGAGAGCATACGGGTTCGATGGGTCGGCTGCCCGGTTGGGTAAGCCTCGGGCTAAACAGTCGACTGCCTCGTTCCCAGAGTTCCCCGCATGCGCTGGTACCCACACTAAGATTACAGTGCAGTCGAGAGTGCAGCCGCGGAGGATGTGTGCGGCAGGTAGACCAATTGAGTTCGTCGAGAAATTTTGCTTTGCTCGTTTAGGGTCACTGAGAATCATGCATGTGCGACGATCTTCGATGGTCTGTGCGATCGCGAACTCTTCGGCAGCGGTAGGGGAGTGTGTGCGCACTATGGCAGCGTTGATGAGGGTGTTGCTACGCAGACCACGCATGTGTTGGAGCCGCATTTCGACGCGTCCACGTACATGGCGTGTTCGTCGGCGGAGTACGTGTCGTCCAGAGCCTGGGCCTTGAGTTGCCGGCGCGTATCGTGGCGGCCGGGCAACATGTTCTTGGCCATGGGTTTCTCAATCAGCCGACTATAGACTCGAGTTGGAAGAAGAGAAGTGAGATGGATATCACCTATAGGGTTGATGTTAAGACGGTCGAGAATGTAACGACCGTGTTTGGTGTGAGAAAGGCGATGTATCTGGGCAGTCTTGTGTGCTTCTATAAGCGCTGTGAGGGTGTTATATACCCCGAGCTGGAGCAGGCGCTGCGTGCTGGCGAACTGGGGCAGTCCCATTGCCGCCTTGTACGCCGAGCGGATGACGCTCTTTACGGCCTCTTCATCTTTGCGGCGCAGGTGGTAATCGGGAAAGAGTAGACAATCCTACTAAGAAGGAAGGCTTGTATGAGGCGGCAGAGGTCAGTCTCCCGCATGCCTCTGCGGCGAGTGGCGATGCGGCGGAAAAGGCCGTTGATCTGGTGGGCGGTGGTTCGGAGGCGTTGGATGGCTTCAGAGTTCTGCGTGTTGTTCTGCACCAGCATACCTAACACGCGGATGGTCTGCACGGGAGGTATGAGGTGGGTGTCGACGTGGAGTATGATCGGCTCTTGAAGGTTGGGGATGGGTCGACGAACCTGCCTATCCCGGATGACTAAAAGCTCGGATTTGGTGGGAGAGCAAACGAGACCATTCGCCTGCACGAATGCGTGGACGGTGTCGATTGCCTATTGGAGTGAGTCTTATATCTCCTGGTCCGAACAGGAGTTGGTCCTAAGGGTGATATCGCCGGCGTATAGTGAGTGTTTGATATGGGCTATGGTGTACAGAAGTGAGGGAAGGTCTCGCATAGTGATTTTAAAGAGGAACGGAGTCAAGACTGCTTTCTGTGGTGTCCCTCTGGTGCCAATGGTGATTTTGTCGCTTCAGAGGTCTCCAATGTGTAGTTCTGCAGTGCGGTTGTGGAGAAAGTTGGCAATATAGTTTTAGGTGCGGGTGCCTACACTCATCTGGGAGAGCTTGGTTAGTATAGATGCGTGAAACACGTTGTCAAACGCCTTACTGACGTCGAGGCTGAGAATGGTGCGCGTGGCCCGTATGGAAGCCGGGTCGAGTAAGTCGTGTTGTATCTGCCACATGATGTCCTGGGTGGAAAGTCCAGCCCAGAAAGAAATCATGGGAGGGGGATGCTCTCCTTGTCTACGTGGGTGTGAAGTTTGTGTAGAATTATGTGCTCCATAACATTCCCCAGGCAAGACGTGAGGGAGATGGGCCGGAGGTTGCCTAGCTCGAGTCGGTTTGGGTATGAAGATCACCTTGGCATGCTTCCATGAGTCTGGAAGGCGACCTTCATGCCAGTGGTGGTTGAAAAGGTCCCCAGGTGATTCAAATGAATGGTCGTCGAGGTTGCGTAGCATCTTGTTGGTGATGCGGTCGTCGCCGGCTGCCGCGGTAGTCTTGATGCGGTTCAGGGTGGCGCGGACTTCCGTCGCCATGACGTCTCTGTCCATGTTTGGGTTCTTAGATCCCGTGTATTCCGAGGGGATGGTTACGTCTGTGGAGGTGTTAATGTATTTGTCTTTCAAGGTAAAGAGGAGTTGCTCATTGGTGCCTTGAAACGCGTGTATGACGCCGTTGAGATTATTGTGGGATGCAGACTTGGTGTGTGTCGGATCAAGCAAATGCTTGAGCAGAAACCAAGTGTTCTTGCATCCCAATTGCCCGTTGAGGCGGTCGCAAGTCTGGTGCCATTGCTATTGACTGAATTTAGAAGAGTAGGCTTCGATCTCTTGTTCGAGGCGAGCGAGGCGAAGCTTGAGAGGACGGTTGTGTTGGCGTCTGAACCAGCGAGCGTGGAGGCTGCGCTGGGCCTCCCACATGTGCATGAGTTTGGCGTCGGCGATGGGGCCATCCTCCTCCTGGGTGGCCATGCAGGTCGCGTTGGCCGCGTCACGGAGCAGTGTCTCTCTCCATGTGTCGTGGTCGGTTATGGGGCTCTGCGGACGCTGAGCACGCGCGTGTCGGAAAACGTCCCAGTTGGTGTGTGCGACAGTGTGACGGGGGGCCTTTCTGTGTGTGGCAGTAAAGGTAGTGCTGAGAACACAGTGATCGCTACCTATGTTCATACTGAGATTGCCCGAGCGCGTCTGGGATATTGCGGGAGAAAGTGAGGTCCGGACAGCTGTCTTGCGTGACGCTGTTGCCGAAACGGGTTGGACGTTCGGGGTCGAGGAGTAGCGTGAGACCCAGTGTCTGGGCTGTCTGCCAAAACATGGCTCCTTTGCGACCACAGGCTTTGCGGGAGTAGCCCCACTCGGCGTGCGGTGTGTTAAAGTCGCCCACTATAAGTAGCATCTCGTTCCACGTGGCTGCACAGGCCTTGCGGAGGACAGTGGCTATCTTAGTGCTCTTGTCACTTGGGGAGCTGTATATGTTTAAGATGTTGAGTGGGGATTGGGCTCGGCTGTTGGGAACGACCTGCACGAAAGTGTGCGGGACTTCGGCGTAGTCGAGATCGAGCTGATTGGCTGTGAGTTTGCGGTGCGCAAGGATGGCGGTGCTCGGGCGGAGATCCGGCGCCACCTGTTGGTTGTAGGCGGCATAGCTGGTGGGTTTGGTGTCAGTGTACGTTTCTTGGAGTGCGATAATGTGGGGTGTTTATGACTGGGCTTGCAGGGTATGCTCCAAGCCTCTCCGCTTTGCCCTGAAGCCCCTGCTGTTCCACTGCCATACCGTGACGGGCGCGCTAGCCGTCGCGTTTCCTGTAGGGTCCGGGGCGCTGCGGAAGCGCTATGGCGGTTTTGAGAATACCGCCAGTACGCGCGCGCGCGGCTGCACTCTCGGGCGCGGGAGTCGGACAAGGCGACTGAGTGCGCGGGGGGGGGGGGGGGGGGGGTGCTGAGTTGCGAGCCCGAAGCTCGGCGAGGATTTCAGCGTCACTTTCATAGCTGTAGGCCCGGTACAGAATCCCCCGCACGGAATTGTCCGGGGCTGTGGCATAGGCGGCGACCGGTACGTACATCTGTGGTGTCGATCTTGGACATTGACGTAAGACATTGCACGAGCACGGTGTTGTTAGTGGGGTGAATTCGGACCTGGTCGGCAGTGACTGCCAAGCGTTTGTCGGCTTTGGCGGCTTCGTAGATTGCAACAGCCAGTCGTGCGGGGCCGACGGTGTCGAGGTTGAGTGTGCCCTGCGGGCGGAGGGCTATCTTGAGGTCTTCCGAGGGCAGGCGGGGAAGTGGACGCTTCTTGCTCGGCGAAGAGAGGGTAGCCCCGAGGCCGCGGTTTGGAAAACGCAGGTGTCTAGGCTAGAGTCTGGGCTCCAGAGGGTTGTTGGTGAATCGGAAATTGCCTTCGATACCGGCGTTGCATCTCGAACGCCGTCCATGTGCCGTCGGATAATTCCGCGGCAGTAATGTCGGTGCCTTCCACAGTGTACGGCATAGTCAAGGCGTAGTGGAGCTCGGCGGGATGCGGCGGCGCCGCCGCAGCTGCGTGCGAACGTGCCGAGGACGCACGGCAGCTGCTAGGCATAGCTGCCATAGATGCTGGCATGGCCAAACGAACTTGGGCAAAAATTTAGGAAATCTTGCCTGCGTGGGTCTCAAGAACACAACAACGTGTCCGAAGCGGTAGTTGTACGTCCAGGGCAAAAAAAAAGAACTTAAGTGGCACGGAACACGGAATTTTGCCGGAGAAAAACAGAGCCTATGTGAGGTGCGTCCGTTATGATATGTCTACCTAGGCAGTTCAATTAATGATTAGTCGCGAGAGATTCCTCAGCAACAACATAGGTCTCACAAGCCCCACAGATCGCAGTAGCTGCCATTGCAGGGCAGTGGCGCGTAGCTTAACCGCAGCACCTCTGCGCCAGGAGCGGAATCAGGACTCCCGGGTATCTGTGAATGTAGAGAATGACCAATTCTACCGCAATACAAGTCTAAAATGGTGCAGTATCACGCAAACCTACATCATATGATATATCAGTCAGAGTAAGCCAGTTAAGGCTAAGCAAAAGCATAGAAAAGCAAGATAAACCACACAAAACAAGGACTAAGGGGGTTAGCGCACGATAATTCGTGGTTGACCCCAAGGTAAACCGCCCTTGATTTTATTTTTTGCTTGTACGTCCACGAATTACCCAAACTCTCAAGGTCAAACTCACTATTATGCCTGAAGAAATTTGGTTCATAAAATCAGGCGCGCGATCACATGGTAACAAGCCTTATCGGGGACACAAATAAACCAAGAGGTGTTCCTGTTATTTGGAGAGCCGTGGAACTCGAAGATATTTAAGGCGCAAAGTAGACTGGATGAACGAACACGGACAAGGCGCTCACTGCAATTGTGGTTTATTGCATAAGCTTGCCTTTTATAGCAAGGTGCAAGGAAAAAGCAACCAAATAAAATACACGCATGACTGTGACGATAGCTGTATCTATATCAATTCACACTCTCGGCCAAATACACAAGCTCTTATTTGTCAAAAATACAGAGGGGGTGCTCCCGCATGCCTTACCTGCTTTTTGATTAGGAAGGCTTCAACTATTTCCCTGGCGTCTTTTCTTTATGCTTACTAACGACACGTGCATCGGAAAACTTGAGAGTACAGTCTTTGCACCTCTGCAGTGCGCAGCAAGGGGGCCTTTTATGGCTATTTTTGTACGCCGTAATGATACTCAAGAAGGCATTCGTTAAAACATTTTCCAGATTGTCCGATATATGCTTTGCCGCAAGACCAAGGAACACTTAACACAACCCCTACCGTTCACAGTACAAAGGGTTCACGGTGTTTTATAGGGCAGCGCTTAGGTGATGCGTCTTCAGAATTTACCTTCGCGCACTGTCTACCGAGCTTTACAGGTGCAGAGAACAAAACTTTCACGCCAAACCTGCTTGCGATTTTCTTTAGATTGCGGCTAACGCCATGCATGTAAGGAAGGACGACTCTCTCTTATTGTTGTCTCGTTGATCGGACAACGAGACAATATGTTGAAGAAGAAGCGTCAGGGAAGGGAGCCCGATCAACGAGACAACAACAATAGGAAGACAGTCGTCCTTCCGTGCATGCATAGCGTTATATAGCCACAATCTGAAGAAGATCGCAAGCAGGATTCGCGTGAAAGTTTTGTTCTCTGCATCTGCAAACCTCGGTAGACTGTGCGCGAAGCTAAATTCTGAAGAGGCACCACCTAATCGCTGCCCCATAAAACACCGTGAACCCCGTGTGAGGTAGGGCTTGTGTACAATATTCCTTTGTCTTGCGGCAAAAAATATATCAGACTAACTGGAAGATGTTTTAACGAATGCCTTCTTGAGCATCATAACGACACTCAAAAATAGCCATAAAAGGCCCCCTTGCTGCTCACTGCAGAGGGTGCAAAGACTGTACTCGCGAGTTTTACGATGCACGTGTCGTTAGTAAGCATAAAGGAAAGGACACCAGGGAAATAGTTGAAGCCTTCCTAATCAAAAGAGCAGGTGAGGCATGTGTGAGCACCCCCTCTGTATTTTTGACAAAAAAAGGGCTTGTGTATTTGGCCGAGAGTATGAAATAATTAGATACAGCTATGGTCACAGTCATGCGTTCATTTTGTTTGGTTGCTTTTTCCTTGCACCTTGCTCTAAGAGGTGAGCTCGTGCAATGAACCCCAGATGCAGTAAGCTTGCCTTGTCTGTTCTTCGTTCGTCCTGTCTATTTCGCGCCTAGTGTCTTCGGGTCATGCACCAACTCGCCCAACAGTCGATTCTCGTCAACTTTGTTACAAGAATATCGGGCCCTTTTACATGTTCTTCGGCCAGTATTCCGTCCGTGGTGACGGCATCAGCTGTAGCCGTGTGGCACTCTCGATCCATCTCTTTCTACCTTCGGCATAAGTGTCTTCCACATGAAGTGACATTCCTGTTTGGTGGCCACGTGCCCGCCGTGAGCCATGGACTAAGGATATGCAGGGTTCTTATAGAGATGAATTCCAGAGGCAAATTCGGCTCTACAGGGAGTGCCTATACGCCCTAGACCAAGACGAGGAGAGCTCCAGCCGTTCCCGCAAGGAGTGGAGGATGAACACACGCCTCATGAACAACGCATCTGAGTCGCTGTGGCAGGAATCTCTTCGACTGCTCCGGGAGTGCTTTCCGAAGAAGACCACCGTCTTCGTCCCACAGAACGCCATTCACTGCGTGGGAAACGTCCGCCTACCAGAACACGTCAGCAAGGTCCTCCGCCAGGGACCGAAGTTCGCGCTTGCACCTAAGAAGTCGGTGCCTGATCTCGCCTTGGTGAGGTGGATCGCCCAGTACATCCCGGACAGCGAGGATGTAAGGTGCGTGTCAGAAGGCGTGGATGTGGTAAAATGGACTTCGTCTCATGTTAACCGCACGGCGTTGAATGAGAATGTAGATTACCTTCGAAGTAACTCTTTATCCTTAGTCCTTTCTGATAAAGTAGTGGGCTTTTGTGTGCTGTCACGAGGTGACTATAATGTCAAGGCACTACATGCCATAGATTCCACCTTCCTCAGGAAGCGTGTTTCCTTGTCTCAGGTTAAGAAGGCCTAAGCCTGTGCAAAAGTTTAGAGCTCAATGCCGTGTGCCGTAGTATTGAATCCTGTAAAAAGCACAGCTTGAACATGTTCTCCGCAAAAACACATAAATCGGAGTGTTCCTTCAAAGTCAACGTTTCTCAGTATGGTTGCTGGCAAAAGTCGGTAGCATCCTTCCGACAGTCGAAGCTAAAGGTTTTACCAAATGACGACCCTTACTTGATTAACAGCTCTAGCCATCTGGTCACATTTTTAAATGGCAACTGAATGACAGGCTTTGATCAATTCTCATTGGACATTAAGGATCTTTATTACTTCCTCCCGCAAAAAGCACTGCTAACATGTGTAGAGGATGCCACTAACAATCTACACAGCAGCAACGCTCCGACCCTGACCTAAAACGCCTCATCGAGTACTTGGAAGGGAAGGTTTCTTCACCTCCCGCCTCATTCAAGCGAGGACTGTCTTCTTTCTCTGTACAGAATGATGTCCTCGTGAAGAAGAACTTCGCAGCGAACAAAAACAGCCTACCTCCTTGTTGTCCCTGCTTGCCTCCGCGAAGAAATTTGACAAGCTTCACACGATGAGCCGACAGCTGGACATCTCGGGTTTTCTCGCACCCTCCGCCGTATTCAAGACAAGTATTACTGGCCCCGACTGTCTGCCGATGTCGCAAATTATGTGAAAGCCTGCCGAGATTTTCGGCAACGAAAGACCCCTCCCACCCCACCAGCAGGTTTTCTCAACCCCATTGAACCCCCTCAAAGCCCTTTCAGCAGATCGGCATGAACATTTTTGGCCCTTTTCCGAAGTCAGAGTCTGGAAATGAGCGGATCGCCATAGCAGCCTACTATCTGACCCGGTATGCCGAGGCAAAAGCCCTACCGAATGAAACAGGAGCAAAAGTCGCCAAATTTTTCGTGGAGTACATTCTTCTGCGGCACGGAGACCCCGATGTGCTCATCACGGACCGAGTAATAGCATTCACGGCGGAACTAACGCAAGCCATCTTGCGTTACAGCCAAACCAGCCACCGAAGGATAACTGCATAACATCCGCAGTCCAACCGACTGACCGAGCGCCAGAACAAAACCATCGACGATATGATCGCCATGTATGTCGATGCCGAACACACCTGGACGTCATCCTGCCTTACGTCGTCTTCGCCAAAAACACCGCAGTGCAGGAGACCACCCAGATGACGCCTTTTAGGCTCGTCCATGGCACGGAGCCCACGACCACGCTAGACGCCATGATGCCCAACGTTAAATAAGAAAACAACGTCGGCGTCGCCGCCTACCTTCAACGCGCAGAAGAAGCCCGAAGGCTCTCCCGTTTAAGGTTCGAAGATCAGCAGCGCACCGACGCCAGACGCTACAACCTACAAAGACGCAACGCGGAATACAAGCCAGGAGACCAAGTCTGGTTTTGGACGCCCATTCGCCGCTGTGGATTGAGTGAAAAGCTTTGGCGCCGCAATTTCGACCCGCAGTAGGTTGTTTGTCTGCTAAGTGAACGATTAAGAGGACATCCCTGACGCAATGACTGCATCCCAGCGACGCCGCGTACGACCAGAAATTGTACATGTCGTCCACCTCATGCAATATTATGCGCGCTAAAGGACGTGTGTGTGCACACACTGTGTTTATTTTCGCACGGTCCGTTTCATTTGTTTATGGTTTATGGGGGTTTAACGTCCCAAAGCGACTCAGGCTATGAGAGACGCCGTAGTGAAGGGCTCCGGAAATTTCGACCACCTGGGGTTCTTTAACGTGCACTGACATCGCACAGTACACGGGCCTCTAGAATTTCGCCTCTATAGAAATTCGACCGCCGCGGCCGGGATCAAGCCCGCGTCTTTCGGGCCGGCAGCCGAGCGCCGTAACCACTCAGCCACCGCGGCGGCCCGTTTTATTTGTTGCTAGTCGTCTTATTTATTTTAATGGATCGGGTCGATGCTTCTTTGAGAGGGGAGTAATGCCGCGAATCTTTGCTGTATTTGTATGTCCATTCTTCAATGCTGCCTTCACGCCGCTTTATCGCTTTGTTTGCGATGCACGACTCGACCAGATTTATTTCTATTGATGGGATCCAGGCAGAGCTGGTTCTACGTTGTTCCAGAATGGATACTTGGAATTCCCACCATTTGGATCCGATTCTTTTGGTAATTTTCCGTCGTTTTATAGCAAGACCATGGGCAAACAAGTTAAAGTAGCGCATGCGTTTATTCCCTCAGGCAAAGAGAGATGTTTTTATCGAGCTGTCCATTTTCTTCTGCACAAGTCATGTGTTGCGCTTTCGAATTGCCTATCTTGTGTCCGTAATGCTATTTAACAACAACACCTGCTCAGAAATACAAATTGCTGAGTAGAAAGTGAGCGAAGATGAGCAAAAATGCATGAGCGGTGAATCGCTACGAAATGCACTGAAAACGTGGCTTATGCTGCATTCATCGACAGCATCATTGCTGAAGACGAAACATGGTGTTTTCAATACGATCCTCAAACAAAGAAGCTCTCCGGCGTCGAGAAGGGTGCGGCGACAGAATACCAAAACGAAGACGATGCTGATCTTTTTTTTTCGATGCCAGAGGTGTCATACACCACGAGTTCGTCCCTCAAGGGCAGACGGTGAATCAGGGGTTTTATATCCGCGTGCTCCAACACATGCGGGGTGAATTGCGACGCCGTCACCCTGAGTTTAGGGCATCTTGACAATGGAGCCTTCTCCACGATAACGCAAGTCCGCCGATTGCTCTCAGCGTGACAAAATTTCTCGCCAAGCAAAGCATTACTGTGCTTCTCCTTCCGCCATACTCGCCTGACCTCTCCCCATGCGATTTTTTCCAGTTCCCTCGTTTGAAGAGAGCCCTAAAAGGTCGCTGGATGGGGAGCGTGAAGGCCATTCAAGACGCCACGGCAAAGGAGCTGATAGCCCTGCCAAAAGAAGCATTTTCCAACTGTTTCCAAGTCCTCATGATGCGTTGGAAGCTGTGTATAGACTACAAAGGAGACTGTTTCGAAGGGGTGCTGCACAAATGCTTTCAATGTTAAACGCATTTTTTAAAATGTACTCAGTCTCGGAACTTTACGGACAAAGGTTGTACATGCGCCCGAATTATTGTGACGTGACCGGACTCAGTGGTTAATCACAAGAACAACCGATGTTATAGTCCAGGTTTGCCGCTCGACTATGTGGGGTTCTAATAGGGGAGATAAATGTTTCCCCATTTAATAGCGGCTGACACAGTTTAAAACCGCCGGACGCCGCACCGTGATCACGTACGCTACCGAGCGCACGCTAACCAGGGCGGGCCTTGCTCTGATGGAACAAAGGAGCGACACATTGGCTGACGCAAACAGGCAATTATTGCTACAACAAAAAAAAAACGCCAGCAAGCAACAAGACACGCTAAGTAATCGAGGTCGTCCGACTCGGCAGCAAGGTTACGAGCGATTGTTCGCCTACGCTAGGGCAAGGGATACTCGGAGGCCGACGGGACGAGACACGGGAGCAGGTCTCCCCGTTTGCCCCCTCTGTATTTGGCAATAAATGTTTCCACCAGCACCCCGCCGCTTCTTCGCCTCGCTGGCGAAGAGGGGAGCCACGAGCGACACATCCGCTTTTTCCGACGATCCCAGCCGAGGAGGGAGTGCTCTGCCGCACGCTTAGCAATCACGCCGTCCGTGGCGCCCTCCCTTTTTAGTTAAAGTAACTAACCTGGGAAAGTCACGTGGCGCGCCCCTCCTGATGCGAAGCGGTGTCAGGGTGCACGGCGGGAAAGAAAACCACATGGGGAGGCTGCGGGGCTGAGTCTCTACAACTAATAAATTACCGACAAATCTTTATACTTCCTTTCTTTAGCAACATAGTTGAAAAGCGAATCGAAAAATGGCTAAAAAGTTACCTTTCAAAATTTAACATATTACCACCACTACAGTTTGGTTTGCGCACAGATAACGTGACCGAATTTGCTATCTTTGCTTTCGATAAGTTCTTCAAAATTGATCATTGTATAGCCTTGCATGCTGTTTACTCCTTCTTACGAATAATGAGATTTATTAGGCTAGCTGGCACGACTTTTAACCATCGTTCATAAAACTTGTATAGTTTTGCTTAAAGCAGAATTCACGGGACCAATTAGCGGAAAATCTCGAAATAAAAGTCTTTCTTTTAGAAACTACATCCGGTGCCTCAATTTTTTTCTTCCGCTTGAATAAATAGGATTGCAAAGCACTCATTTCGAATTCGTAAATTTATGTAGTTCCCTTTAATGGCCTGGCACTCTGTAGTCCATTGTTAAAGCGAATGGTACATAAATATCTTGTCAGCGGTAGTTTGCAGAATTTTAGCATAGCGGTATTGTTTACCCCTGCCGTATAGCATTGCTGTACACACGATCATCATGCATGATTGGCAGTACTTTTGACCACGTTAAAATTATTCACTGCGGAATTATTATAAGCTTATGTAGTTCTAGGCAAGTTATTTTCTCTGAGATATACGTCGCACACGGATTCATAGCTGCCAGTTCGAAGATTCGCACTTTAGACGTGCACGTACTATACATCTACTACATAAATCATGGCTCGAAAAATTACTAAATCTCGAGGATAGGTACAGCGGCCTAGTAAAGTTCATTTTTTCCGCACTGCTGCCGGAATGATTTATTTGTAAGCGTGTTTTGACTAGTATTGTCACATTCCTTGGCATGCGCGCACAGAAGAATGGAATACTTTTAATTCTGACTTTTAAAGCGGCATTCCACTTCAAGAACCTTTGATATTTTTAAGCAGAGCTAAAAATCACATCAATCAGTTTCGCGCTGTTGAGTGTTCCTTTTGAAGGAAGAGGCATTTAACTGAATACAAGACGAATAAACCCTTTTAGCAAAAGGGCTTCACAATCCCATTTTTGTAGCAAAAAGATAATTTTTCTATTTCCTTCATCGCCATAGAAGAATGCCAAACAACAAGAGTCTAGAGCCATCACATAAATTTACGCTTCAGAGTAACAAGGTTCATCTAGGAAATTGCTTATTAAGGCGGAAACTCGGGCAAGTAGGAATACATTTGAAATCATATTTGCTGGCGCTTATTTGGACACAAGGGACAAAAGAACGTCTGATCTGCGCTTACGTGTTCTTTTGTCTCTTATGTCCAAATAAGCGATAACAAGTCTGTATTCTAGGAAGCTGCAGAGTTGAGCTATTATGTTAAAGCATGACTGCATGACACTCCTGCTATTGGAAGATGAAACCAAACAGGTCCCATGTGAGGTCACAGTGGATCATTAAAGGCATATGGCATAGTCATTCAAGCACAAAGAAGCGAGCAGCGAAAATCGGTAACTTGCTAACCGATGCTATTTCCGAACCGTTATTCAAACCCACACTTCAGGAACTCCCTCTTACGCTGCTGTTTACTTAGCCTTGAAGGATTCTGCGATGGTGTGATATGCGTGCGACATTCTGTAGGTTCAAATGCGCTTGTGAGAAGTCTGCTTATTTACTCTGCTTAAAAAGTTTCGTATATGTTTCCACCGGTTTCACTCGATAACATATATTTCCAAGCCTCACTAACCGTCATGCAGTAAAATAGAAACATAACTGGAGTCGGGTAAGTGGAACGCGTACCTTGAAAAAAGGGGAAACATAACAAACTTTGTTACATACAAAACACACTGCCCCTCTGAGGGCATTCAAGCAAGTTTTACTAACCTTTCATGCTTTGTATAGACCGGCGTGAGTATGGAGAATCAAGCTGACGGGCAAGACATACAACGACCCTTGATTTGAAGTTAGCTAGTGTTCCGTGTGCCAGAATTTGCGCCAGAAATTGGCCCAAAATGTCGCAATAATATTTATTTGAGGCGATACCGTAACGTTGAAATATAAAGCTTCCGTACACCACTAACGCGAACCCTCGACAACCCGTAACCTCGGGACGTTGCGCATAATCGGAAACCCACATCCCGCAAACGTGCATTTGGTGGAAGAAAGGACAAGCGGTCTTGAAGCGCTGGCCGCTAAATCTGCACGACAACATGCCGTATATACCATGGTCCAAGTGCACGAAATGGAACATTTGGGACAAAAGACTTACGCGGAAGATTCAGCCGTGCAAGGACGTTGTGCGCGATCAGGGCTGAGCGAAGGCTACGCGAGGATTTCGGCGTTCGCTAGAGCATGCCTGGTAACATAAAATATATTTAATTCGGCATGGCACCTTACTATGCACAAAAGCTGCACGCATTCAACAAATACACACACATATTCGCGTACTCAAACACAATACATACTGCAACAAGCTCTCAGCCTTCGTATGAAACTGTTGGGGAGACGCTATGCATGGGAGGAATATCAGTATACCAGTCGCACGATCGCGTTTCGCAGAAGCTCTCCATGAAATTTCTGTTGTAGGTAGTAACCGGGCTGCGAGATTTATAATATTGTGACGTGCTGCGCATGGGCTCTGAGGAATAAAGAAGACGTGCGGCGGCTGGAAGTAGAAGAGTAAGTCAAGTATCCTGCCACCGGCGCACCAGGCTCCTCTCGACCTGCCTTGTAAATATTATTTGTAAATAGAACCTGTAACAGTAGGAGACATCCTTGCGCCGGCGGTCATAACGCTGCTTAGAGCGATGCTGTGATGCCAAGGTGCGTATCCGGGCAATCCGACGGGCTTCTTCAGCGCGACATAGAGTGTTGGCAATAGAAGGCTCGGTGTCGAGAGAGAAAGGTAAGATGCTGTCGAGGGATCTTCGAGGCGGACGGGCATAAAGAAGGAAGAATGGGCTGTAACCAGTTATTTCATGCCTCGACGTGTTATAGGCGTATGTAATGAAGGGAAGCACGTCGTCCCAGTTCTTATGGCGGGAATCGACATACATGGCCAGCATGGTCGTGAGTGTCCGATTGGTAGGTTCAACCAGTCCATTAGTCTGGGGGTGGTACGGCGTCGAGTGGCGAAAATGGCATGAACTAAGACGCAGAAGCTCTTCCACAACGTCTGCCGTAAACTGGCGACCGCGGTCACTGATAACAACTCGAGGAGGTCCATGCCGGAGGATGACAGCACGAAGAAGGAAGAGCGAGACCTCAGCAGCGGTGGCGCAAGGTAGGGCGGCGGTCTCACAGTAACGGGTGTGGTGATCAACGCACACTATAATCCAGCGGTTACCGTTGGACGAGTGGGGAAACGGGCCGAGCAGATCGAGTCCAACTTGTTCATATGGCGTGCTTGGAGGTGGCAAAGGATGCAGGCGTCCAGGCGGAGAAGTCGTGGGAAGCTTGAACCGCTGACACTGCACGCAGGTGGCCACGTAGCGCTGAACCATGTGACGCATTTTTGGCCAGTAAAAACGTTCTTTGATGCGGTTAAGGGTCCTGGCAAACCCCAAGTGCCCAGCCGTGACGTCATCGTGCATTGCCTGCAGAACAGAGGAGTACAGAGTAGCCGGAACGACGAGGAGAAAGCGCGCACCTCCAGGCGAGTAATTCGTTCTGTAGAGTAAACCGTCGCGAACGCAGAAAGGGCTTGCGGATGTCGGGTCACGGGCTTCGGCAAAAAGCGGCGCCAAGTCACGTGCTGCGCATGGGCTCTGAGGAATAAAGAAGACGTGCGGCGAGAGCGGTGCGGAGGTGGAGTCAGACTTCGGTCAGAGGCAGGGGAGTCGTTCCGTGGTGGCGCGTAACTGGATGGGCGCTGAGACGATGTGAAGACACGGTCATGAACAGGCGCATTGAAACTCAGGCGAGGGTTCGACCATTGGCGCTGGGAGCGGGAAAACTGGCCCCGGCGACGGCAGAATCTAGAGATGTGACCGATCATACCACAGCGGTAACAAAGTGGGGGGTCGGGGGGGCACTCGGGATAACACTCCTCGTAGCCAGTGTCGAAACGACCATCGTACTCCGGCTGCCGCAGGTGGCGTTGCGGATGAGCTGGCGCCCTGGGGCCGGGGCGGGTGATCCGGGGAGCGTCGCTGTAATCAATGCGAGTAGCACTGGTAGGGGCCTGGGCAGACAAACTCCAAGGGGAGGAGCGGTAGGCGGGAGCCGCCTGCAGAGAACAGCTCCCATACGGGACCTCACTGCGGCGCGCAAGATCTTGATGCCGGGAGAGTTCGTCACGCACGATTTGACGAATGACGTCAGGGAGAGTCGCCGCATTCACAGGCTCGTGGAAATCCACGCTGGCGACGGTGGTGACGTTAGGCAGGTGACCGAACTTGGGAGTAATTCGACGCAGTTTTAGAGCTTCAAAGGTGCGGCAATGCTTGATGATATCCGTGGGCGAGTCTAAATTTTCTCTACTAATAAGAAAGCTGTAGACGTCCTCTGCGATGCCCTTGAGGAGATGACCAACGCGATCTTCGTCGGACATACTGGGATTAACGACTTTGCACAGCTTCAAGACCTCTTCTATGTAAGTCGCGCAGGTCTCTCCAGGCACTTGCGCTCTCTGAAGCAAAGACTGCTCAGCGCATTTTCGTTTGGCAACAGTATCCCCGAAGCAGCTGCGGAGCTCTTCCATGAAGCGGTCCCAACTTGTTATTTATGCATCATGGTTTTCGAACCAAGTTAGCGCGGTGCCATAGAGAACGAAGACGACATTGGCCAGCTGAAGAGTGGCATCCCAGCCGTTGTATTTGCTCACCCGCTTGTAATTGGTGAGCCAATCATCCACGTCTTCGCCAGCCTTCCCGGAAAACGTCCGCGGCTCACGGTAGTGCCGCCAAGCGGGCGTTGCGGCGCCGGTCGGACGTGCGTCGGCTTCTTTGGGCATTTGCACGGGCAACGGTGGCAATCCGGCGATTCTTCGGCTGCAGCGGTTGCGAGAGGGATCCGTGGTGATCGACCCAGCACCTCCACCACACTGTTACAGGTTCTATTTACAAATAATATTTACAAGGCAGGTCGAGAGGAGCCTGGTGCGCCGGTGGCAGGATACTTGACTTACTCTTCTACTTCCAGCCGCAGCACGTCTTCTTTATTCCTCAGAGCCCATGCGCAGCACGTGACAATATGAAGAGCCTTGAACACATAGACAACTTGAACAGACAACTTGAAGAGACTTGAACACATAGCAAAAATCTGCAAAGGCCCGCGTAAGAAACACGACAAGTAAAAATTCTCGCATCAGGGATTTGAAGGTCACTGCGTGCACTATTCTAATGTCGCGTATCATGCGCCGGTTCAAGCTCTCTCGCGGAAAACCCCGGCAGTTTTATACGCGCAAGTTATTCTCGTGTGAGCAACCTCTTAAATTTCAGGATATTGAAGCGCTGTCAATGTAAAAAATTGTAAACCGAAGCCCTGAGACTCATGGCCCCACAGGTTCTCCGAGGACGTGTGATAAAATATCCGGCACTCAGTACTCCCTTGCGCTTCAATATGCTGAAATTTAAGAGGTTGCTCACACTAGAATAACTTGCGCGTATAAAACTGCCGGGAATTTCTACAAGAGAGAGCTTGAGCCGGCGCGTGATATGCGACGTTAGAATAGTGCACGCTGTGACCTTCAAATCCCTGATGCGAGAATATTTACTTGTCGTGTTTCTTACGCGGGCCTTTGCAGATTTTTGCCCTTGCATCGTGCTTTGCCTTCCTTGCTTCATTTCTGCACGACCACTGAATTGATGTGCTTGCGCTCCTTTTGCATCAGCAAGTTCAAATTAGAAGGAGCTTATGTCTTCACTGCATGATGTTTCGCTCATATCCACACTGTCACTTATGCCTGGCGGTGCCGGCTTAACAATATGATGTATTCCATACATGAACCGAGATATTAGTGCATGTCATTAAGCGCTGCAAGATGAATTATCGCTGCTAACGCAAAAACATGTTTACGCGCACCAACGCAAATTTGCTCCCATCATGGCATTCACATGCAAGGTTATCGTTTTCAGCCGTGCAAAAGCTGTAGCAGCCGCCGCTATAGAGACAAGAGTAGACAATGGTGCACCCACCCTCGCTGCCAATAACGTATTTTTTTATATGCAGCATTTTAGAAAAGTTTTGACTTGCTCCTTAGCTCTAACACGTTATTTGGAGCCATGGCCGCAAGGTTCTGAGCTCTTCACTGTTTGAGAGCACAAAGAGCAGTGCTCGTATTTCCTATAGCAGTCCCTCTTTAGCACCCGTAGTTCTTAATCACTAAATATCGCTTATGGCCGCAAAAGTATTAAAAATCAAACAGCACGCCTAGTTTTGAAAAAAAAGGACTTTTTTGCACAGTGGTTATGCTTTTCCAAAGATTCTTTGCATTCCACTTTTCATGCAAACATATATGGATAGGTCCAAGGGAGGGCAATTCAGTTCGGTAACCCGAAGTTCATGTGTAAATTAAAATGAAGGTACGAGAGCGAGGCCATAATGTCAGGAAGCTGACCCGGAGGAGGTCTCCTAATCGGCAGTGGGAAAAGATGGGTAGGGTGGGATGTAGAGAATTGAACTTGGTGGTGAGAAGTAGCTTATTAAATTTAGATAGGGAGCGACGACAGAATGATATGTTTAAACAATTGTCAATGATATAACTGCTCTTCTACCCTCCGTAAAGGTCAAGCACTTGTTTGCCTAATTGGATGCCCTCGGCTATCAAGCTCATACTCCTTAGCACAGCTAAATGCTCGCCGTGGTTTCCGACGGCCTTAGAAACAGAACGCTCACAGGGTATGCGATCTGGGAGGCCGTCTTCGATGCCAGACACACCACTGTGACCTTCCAAAGCTATTTGACCGCCCTGCTTCTGCAAGTAACAGCAGAGAGAATTTTGGCGCTTACTATACGCGTGACATGGCGGATAGCCTTCATGGGCGCCTGAATCCAGCGTGAAACATTCACCGGTCTTCCCGTACGGAGCTCTAAAATGCTTGGGCAAGGTAACAAAAATTTCGTCTGGAGCATTTATAAAAGCAATAGCAGTAGACCGTAGGCATGTGTCTATTGTAATATATGCCTGAGTACGAATTTCTTAAGGCATTGCATTCGGAGGTTTGAAGTGCGGCTTGAAGTGGTGACAGTGTGGTCGAAAATTACAGGAATATGTACTATCAGCAAAAATGAAACGCGAAAATACAACTGAGACACGAATGCCAAAGTAAGAAGCTTTGGTTTATGGTGGTTTAACGTCCCAAAGCGACTGAGGCTACGAGACACGCTATAGTGAAGGGCTCCGATAATTTCGACCACCTGGGGTTCTTTAACGTGCACTGACATAGCACAGTACACGGGCCTCTAAAATTTCGCTTCCATTGAAATCGACCGCAGCGGCCGGGATCGAAACCGCGTCTTTCGCGGCCAGCAGCCAAGCGCCATAATCACTCAGCCACCACGGCGGCGCAACGGAAGACACTGTCAGCCAAGGGAAGATTAGCACTTGCGGGAATTAGTTTCATGTGGAATGCACAAAGACTTTTCTATGTTAATCAATCTCGCTTGAATGTGCTCACCAAGAGCTAATATGTTGGTGTTTTTGTGTTAGCACCTCAGTTTTCTCGCTCGCGTTTCATTCTAGCAGGTAGAACTTCGTTTTTTTTATTTTCGCAAAAGCTTGTAGCATTTTTCAGTTTGCACAAATAGGCTGTCATCGACATCAAAAACCCCAGGTGAAAAATTGCATCATTATTCGTGTGCGGAAAACATAACAACGCTAGGGCAGTGGAACGGAACGAGAAATTGTCAAAAATATCGGGCTGTAGCAATCAATACATCGCAAAACAAACCACAAGGTATCGCATCATTTGTACAACATGTAAAAAAAATACATTCGTGGGGCTTTTACACAGATAGCTGCGGATGCTCACTCGATGTGGTGTCTTTGAGATGCGCTAACTGCAGAACGTACAATGTAGAGTTCGATAGTAGTTTCCAGTCACCGCGTCTTCTCTAAAGCTATTCCGTCATGAAATGATCCGCACTTTATTTCGCAGGTCTTGTAGTGTTTTTCGCAGCCAAAAGGCTTTCACTGCGTCCTCACTGCTCCGAATCACGCGAGGTCCTTAGGCCTCAAGGAGCACTTGCTCTGACACACGACAATGCTCTTCGAAAATGCATGGCTTGTAAAACTGACGGGGACTTACGAAAACATTTTCCTGCACTCTCACAACTCATCGCGTGTTACAACGCCTGGATCACCAGCTTGCTTGTTTTTACGGCCAAGCTTGCACTCTCGCCTAGACGCCGTACAGTCATGGTCCACGACGCAAAAGAAAATCCTCTTCCAAGTTTAATATTTGAGGCTGTTTTTTTTCTCCAGCAATTTGTAAAATCTGTTGATTAAATGCAAATTAATGCAATTTCGGTCACGTGAGAGATATCACCTCCTGTGGGCACATTTTGCGGACAACTTCCGGTGACGGTTTTTCCTTCGCGTTGGACATATAATGCTTTCGGAATAACAATCTGAAGGGAACCGCTTCGAAGCTATCGGCAAATGCCTGAGCACAATCTTAAGCCGAGTAGTCAAAAGGGCACAGAAACGCACTAGAAAGCGCGCATTTGCCACTCGGTGGGCGGTTGTTTTAAGGTTAACCACACAGCTGCGCAAAAGACGCTACACTGATCGATAAACACTTTTTTTATAAGAATCGCACGAAACTAAACCGTATGTGGTCATCGAAATTCCGCAGCTATATTGCTTGCGACTGAATAACGATGCTACAAGGCTCTTGGTGATGCGTGTTCTCCGCGCTTGGAGCTATTTTATTTTATCCTGTACAAATAGCGCCACTCAAGAGTGCTTTAAATTTAGAGTTAAGCTGCGCAGTTTCCTGGAGTGAAGTGGTTATTATGGGAGGCTAATTTTTTTACCGTGGCAGCTCAATATCCACATTGTCTGTTAGCCTTTCATGCCCGTAAAGCTCTACAAAATTCTGGTTCTGCAAGATAATTCTCGCATAAAATACCTAGTAAAAACTCAGAAGTTCTTTATTGCTGCATTATTCTTGGATTCTTTGAAACGCAAATCTTCTGTGTCGTCTCTGTAGCATCTTGAACATAGAATCCTCTCATCGCCATGACGAATCATCCGGATTTAGTGGCTCTACATAAAAAAGCGAAAAAGTTGAATATTTTGTCGTGCTAAATGTCGGCAATAGAAGTGCGCCATTGTTGCCTACGCATATACCAATCAATCTGACCATGTTTGCGCCAAGCCATTTTGAACCCATTGTTTTTATCAGCAGCATACAAAAATGAAGTTCGCAAAGCTGCTAAAATATTTTCGTTATCTAGGAAATCTAAGAATTTCTGTCGCCCCAATTCATTAATTATAAATTAAGAACGCATGCATGTACGCATAAACGCTCAAAGAATGCGTTCATGGCACATTGCGCGAACGCGGGACGGAGAATAAAAGCTACGGCGAAAACGATTCACTTGACGTAAGTCAGCAGTTAGTAAATATGAGCTGTGTGAAAAGTAACGCGAACCATGGTAGCATATTAATGAAAGTTGTGGCATACCATGACCCATGCTGCCTAGAACACGGATAGAAGCAAATCACAAGTTCTGCTTATACAGCACGACCTCATATTGGAGACAGAAGTGTCTAGAATTATCACGTGAACATTGAGTTTGATATAAAATTGCAGGGTTTAATGCACTTAAACCGAGTAGATGTGCTAAACACATTCTTGTGTTTCGCCTGACTGGCTCATTGTTTTGATTTGCTGGGTTGTGCGCACGTCTTGCGACAATATTAGAGTCAGATTAAGCTCTGATCAATGATAAAGGCTGCTGTACGATCGCATTTTAGGGGTGTGCATATGCACCCTTGCAACTCTGCGCACTGGCGCCTGAGCGCACGGGGTGGACGAGCTCTTGTACGATCAGTTTGCTGCAGGCGACCGAGGCGGACGATTCCATCCTTCTGACTGGGGCGGTGCCACTGCCGTCCGTCCACCCGCCCGCCCATGAGGTGACACAGGCATGTGTTGTAGCAAAACATGCAGATGCCAGGCGGTAAAAATACTCGAACAGATTGTGGCTCACTCGAGACATGACAACATGTTTAGCTGTTTGCTTTTTCGCCCAAGATTAAACAGCTATCAGCTCAGATAGGCATGGATTTCGGCCCGGCCGACCCTGACGTCTGGGAATGAATTCTCAGCTTCATCTGAAACAGCGTCGCGGAAAGTGATAAACATTGGCGCTATTTTTATTACAGAAAGCGAAAAATCTGCGGTGGTTTAGCTCTGGTGAAACCTGGAGTGACGCGAAATGTCTGACACTGGCTGAGTGGAACCTGCTCAGTTGAATTGCAAAGTAACCCCTCCTATGCGCGGAACTAGTCGAAAAAGCCAAATTTTGTCGAGCCACAGCGTCAAGGGCAATCATGTTTTCGAAATTATAAAAACCTATATGGCTATTACTGACCAACCAGCTACAAATCTCTATTTGAAACTAGCAGCCTAACTCTTTTATTTAAAAAGATAATTATTAAAAATTAGTTAACCAGCTGACTGCTTAAGATGACTTATTTGCTTTGTGCTCTCCGCCAACACTGGTGATACTATGCCGCAAACGCCATATTTTTACCCCAAAAAGCCTACTTTAGAAAATACTTGATAGTGTTAGCTGAAACACCCGGCATATATACATGAAAAGGGGAATGTAAATATACAGTACAAAATCTGGCACACTGTAGAAAAAAGTCCTTTTTTTCGAAAATAAGCGTGCTGTATGATTTTTCGGCACTTTTACGGCAGTGAGCGATATTGACCGATTTAGAACTACGAGTGCAAAAGAGGCACTGCGAAACGAAATAAGAGTGCTTGTCCGGCTGCTCCCAAACAGTAAAGAGCTCAGCACCTTGCGGGCATGGGTCCAAATAACGGGTCGGAGCTGAGGAGCAAGTCAATACATTTATAACAGGCGGCATATAATAAAGTTTATGTTATTGGCAGCGAAAGTGGGTGCATCTTTGACTCATGTCTCTATAGCTGCGGCTGCTACTGCTGACGCACAACTGAGAGCATTAGCCTTTCAAATGAATTCTATGAAGAGAGCGAATTTGCACTGGTGCGCGTTAACATGTTTCTACACCAGCAGTGACAAATCATTTTGCAGCGTTTAATGGCACCCACTAACATCTCGGCTCAAATATGCAATACATCATAATCGCAAGCCGGCAGCGCCAGGCAGAAGAGGCAAATCGTTATGAGCGATGCAGCATGCAGCGAAGACATAAGCTACTTCTTGTGCGAACTTGCTAACGCAAAAGGAGTGCGACCTCATCAATTCAGTGGTCGTGCAGAAATGAAGCAGGCAAGGCGAAGCACGGCGCAAGCGCAAAAATCTGCAAAAGCTCCAGAAAGAAACACAAGTTCAAAATCTCGCATCAGGGAGTTGAAGGCCACTGAGTGCGCCATTGCAACGTCGTAAAAAACGCGCCGGCTCAAGCTCTCTCTCGTAGTAATTCGCGGCAGTTTTATAGCCGCAAGCTATTTTAGAGTGAGCAACCTCTTTAATTTCACGATATTGCAGCGCAAGGGCGTAAGGAGTGCCGGGTATTTTATCATACGTCCTCGGAGAACTTGCGGGGGCCATGGGCCTCAGTTCTTCGGTCTACAATTTTAGACATTGGCGGCGCTGATGGCGAAAGCATTGGTGACATTTGAGGGTGAGAGCATATAGTATAAAGACTCAGTTTAAAAAAACTAGAGAACAAACATCTTCTTGTGAGGATGAAAAAGGTTTTCAAAATAGCTGTGCTAATCAGGTTCTTCCACAGAGGCCCTCAGGGGAATTTTTAAATCTGTGAACAAAAACTCACAAGACGGCTCGCAGCTCTGACTCGAATTTCAGCGCCAGCAATGCAGATAGGCGTTTCTAAATTTTCACGCCTACGTTGTTTGGTATGCACGTCGGCTGCGCGCACAAAACATGCGCACTGTCCCTTGTGGCAAAAAATGATTGAGCGCTCTGTTCGTCTCATTCTTCATTTTTCGTCCTGCTGTGTGTGCCTTAGATTGCACTCTTCACTTCATGATGCTTTAAGACTAAATAGTCCTTTAAAACATCTTACCGCAAATTATTCTCCACTTTCTAGAAGTGTTAGCCTTTCTATCCGTTAGCCCGCGTGGGATTTGCACTTCTGAAAGGACGCACTGTGTGCCGATAACGATGGAAGGAGAATCCCGCATGCAAGGAGATTTTAGCCACGATAGGGGAGGTCTTCCCGATAGCGTTGGAAGGAGGTTAAAACATCAGTGAAAATCTTCTCCAGTTGTTAAGCGCAAGAATTTTGCATACTCTGAGGCGGGGACCTGCTGCTGTTGCCATCGCAAGCTGTTTTACCTCGCGGCTTGAGGGGAACGTCACGTCTCATTTAGGAAGTGTCCTAGAGGGCCGTTCATTTCGAAAGAGGCACTTGACGTTTACTGTGCATGCACTATCGAAGAAAAAGCCTCTAGGACGCGTGAGAAGATCTTTCTTCCCATACACGTCAGGTTCTCTGTGGTCAACTTGTGTCCGCGCGTTAGTCTTAATTTCACCTATACAAGTCTGGACTGAAGGTACTGGCAAACAAATAAGTTGCTAGACACGTGTGGCATACCATGTACCGTGCTACGGTTACCGTTACCGGAGTACTGGAGAGACCACTGCGCATGCGCGACTTTTACCGGAGGCGACCGCAGTATGGGACGCACATTTGACCGTGATACTGTAACGGCCGACGGCATATGCCTTCATTCGAGCAGGAATCCGCACTTTATCGCCTCTCACGTGCTTCGCAGGACAAGAATCCGAATGTTTTCGGTAAGCAGTGACCTATAATCGTATTGGAGCTTTTCGTGCTACTACACACATTCACACACATATACGCACGAAATAAAAACTTAAGTAGCAATTTTCGGTGCCTGAAAGCACCCCAAACTGCTTAGAAAGAACGGCTAAGTGCGCCCGCGTTTTCATTCAGTTTGCCCTTCTTGTCTTTACGTCGAAATGATACTGGTGCAGAACCAAGCTGCACCACAGGGGGCGATATTTCTTTGATGTCGTGGTTTGCAGCCAGGAAAGGGGACAATGGTCCGTCTCTACGATTAATTTTCCGCCTCCGAGATAGCATTGTAGTTTCTAGATAGCCCGAACAATGAAAGCGCACTCTTATTACGACGCGCAGTGCGTCACCTCTCGAGAGCTCAGTTTTCGGCCAAGGTAGAGCACGGGATGTTCGTTTCCGTCCTTGCCGTTGCACTAAAGAGGAATATGAACTCATCGTTTTACCGCTGGAACTCTGTCTACACGATCCGGGCATTCCTAGAAACTTTGATTTATTGTCCGATTGCACCAATTAAATCGAATTAAACGTCCCGACTCCAGCATTTTTTTTTAACTCAACGCGTTAGGTAAGAGGAGCCAACCAACGTGTCAACCAGTCCCCTGGCGGCTGGCCGCTCTGCCATGGGTGGAGTGATACGTAAATCCACGTGTATATTTCCGTGGGCCTAATTTGAGGCTATATTGTGTGCGACTGGAACTGTTTATTCAAAGAAACCTAAAAAGTAAATAAAAGCGAAAGCAAAGCCGCCACTGCACTGCCTGAAAGGCACTCCACGCGTTGGTTCACTCCGCCTACATACCGCGTTGAGTTCAAGAAAAGGCGGGAGCCGGGACGTTTATTCCGATTTAAATAGGGCAATCGGCCGCACAGGAGAATAATTCGAAGTTTCTAAGAATGCCCGGAACGTGTAGATAGAGTTCCCGCCGTAAAAAGACGAGTACACATTCCTTTTAAGTGCACCTTTAAGGTAGTTGGACTTGTATTGGCATGCATCAATGTGATATCAAAGTAAGGATGTCGCCGCACCAAGGACATGCGTCTACGTTTAGTGTTGACTGGAAGTGATGGAGGTGGTGGAAATTATGGAATGGAAGGTATGCAATCGTCTGCAATCCGTCTGCAAAGCTAGATGCTCTCAAGGGAAAGGTGTATGGGGGGGGGGGGAGAGAGAGAGAGAAAAGAACTGAGGGAGAGAAGGCCCTGCTCAGTAAGTATAATCGCAAGTAATAGTTTAAGCCCTGATGTTTCTAGCCAGGGCCTCCCAGCCGGAAACTAAGGTGATGAAACATTGATATAGTCTTGTTGGAGAATATACCTGAGGATGTGGAGAGCTTGCTTTGAGACGCGACCTCTTGTGTAAGCTCGGTAGGCGGCCTCTGAGTCGGTGACGGTATGTGAGCTCCGGAAATGGCCGTCACTCAGTTTAATGGCGAGGGCAATAGCAATCGCCCCAGCGGCGGGGGGGATATGGTGCCTGGAGGAAAGCGGCCAGGTATGAAATGTTGGTGCCGTCTGGGAGTGGGTATAAGAGCAAATATCCGCGTAAATGGCTATGCAATGATTTCCTCTTCATAATGATCGAAAAAATGTCGAATGGGGGCCTGTCTTCTGGCCGTTTGAAATTCGTGGTGCAAGTGGCGTTGGATAGAGTCATGGTGGAGAGTGGTGGGGATTTCATGCGTGAAAGCAAAGGTCTGGAAGGCATGGGGTTGCGAATGTGGCGGAGGTAACTGCTGAGCAGACGAGTGCGTTGTAAGGTGAGGACCGCGTCACGGCGTTATTCAAATGAGTTTTGAATGCCCAGGGGGAGAAGGCGGGCTGTGGACGTGCACAGTACAAAGCCTTGAGCAGTCATGTAGTGGTTGCGGATTAGGAGGTCGGCCCGATTCAAGGTAGTGCTTGTAAGTTGGCGATATGGGAGGTCATATTGCATGCGTCTGATGGCGAGGACCGTGACTAAACGAGTGCTGTATTTCTCATGCATGCCCTTGAGGTGCCGTGCTATGCTGCGCAACATGCACAGAGTGTTAAGGATGGATGCTCGAAGTGCAGTGATGGGGTGGGTAGCTGTGTCGTCGTGCTGGATCCAGAGGCATAGGACTCGTTCAATCGAGCCCTCCTGGGTGAGACGTTTGCGAATTTGTAGGCAGATAGGGCCGGGTGACTTGTACAGGTGTCATTGAATCCAATGACCTTCAAATTTCAGGGCTGAGAAAACTCAGCTTTAAAAGTTACACGTTCCAGTAGCCACGATTCGTGTGCTTACGGTTGGCGGCGCCGTATGGAAGCAGCCGAAAAAGCTGTGACAGTATGTGATCATTATCTTCTGGAAATTGCTTCTTTTTTGCTTCTTTTAGATCTTAGTTTATTTCCCGGGCTGTTACGTCCATGAATTTTTATTAACGCATTTGTTTCAAAATTTTTTTGCCAGGCTGTTGTGCGTTTATAAAAAATCTCGAAGTTTTCAACTTGAGCGCCGTTTACTATGAAGACCGCGGGTGTCAGGCCAATCTAAGAGCGCCGTAATTTTGGCCAACTAGGACGCCGGTTTTTTTTAAGCATGGATCCTAAGGGAGGTTCTCGCAACTGGTAAAATAAGGCCCAGTGGGAAGAGATGCGTCAGCTAAGAAAGCAGAGCTAAAAGCCGGCGCTGCGATGTTATCAGATTTCTGGAAAAGTGAATTATCAGGAGTATCAGGGATCAGAATATCAAAGGCACCTCACGGGGACTACAAGAAGTTTGAGTGCAGCTTAGGCGAAATATCTAGCTACAATAAAAATTGCTCCTTGAGTGAAAGAACAGGCAATTTCTTTAGGAACACTTGTCCTTCAAAAGTTATCCTAAGCTTTCATCTGGCTTTGTGCTGCAGCAGTGCGTAGAGCAAAAAGAATCCGATTAAATGTCTTTGTTTGAAACGCAAATGGGAGTGGCTTTTTTATTCGAATTTTATTGATAAAAAATCACGACGCAGCCGGTGGCATTTCGATTGAGGCGGTATGCTTGAGGCCCGTGTACTGTGTCAGTGCACGTTAAAAAATTCCATATGGTCGAAATTATCCGAAGCCCTCCACTACGGCACCGCATAGCCTGCGTGACGCTAAGCCCCAAAAAGCCGAACAAAACTATGCGGCAAAAGGAAATATACTTTCTGGTTATAGACAAAGCTCCATTTGTATAGGTAAAAGCTTCGAACGTTTACGCTATAATAGGTACGAACCTAGTAGGATGTTTCGTAAATATTACGCAGTTTTCGTCAAAATATGTTTTAAAACGAAAGCAGTATATTCGAACAATTCACCCAAATTAAGCAAGAGTGACTAAGGCAGCGTTGATGGTAATATGAAGTTTTCACAACCTGGGCAGCACAACGGCGGGCATGTCCATTATAGTCGACAGTGGTGCAATGCAACCGCCGCGCCCTCTGTGACGCACACTAATCGATTGGGGCAAGCAAAAGATATGCAGCTTCCCAAATTCCGGAGCAGATGGCTTTTCAAGAACCACCCTGTAATAGAACGGAAGAAAGATCTTATAGATACACGATCTAGGGCCACACCATGCAACCAGAAATTTCTGCTTTTTCGACAACCTGACAATGGGCAGAGCGAACACGCCTCCTTTATCAAGCATCACTCAGCTCTCATGCTACGCGGAAGATGTGCAAAGTATAAAGCAGAAAAATTATTCATGTCTTCTAAACTCCACTTTTATAGCGGCAGGGCGTCCTCCGCATATCAGTACCTTAACATAGCGAACACAGTGCAGCAGATAACGCGACTGGGAGCGCACACTTTTGTGGCATAAAAAAGCACAAAGACTGCCTTATTCCAGCGAATTGTTCGCAAAGAAACGAACAAAATTCTTTAAACCTTGAATTCGAATACATGGTAATTTCACTCGCCGAATAAAGTGCAACGACCAGATTGTTTGAAAGTTTTGTGCATTTGCCCCTTTAATTCTGCTTTAAAAAGAAGCTGAGCATCGATTTTCTCTGTATTCGACGTCATAGATGTCTCATGTTTAATAGATGGGCAATTCAGTATCCTTATGTAGCTTCAGCATGGTATGTCGATGACGTTGATCTTAAGAGGCTAAGGTGCCAGTTCAGTATTCTTATGTCGCCGCAGCATTTTATGTCGGTGAAGTTGACAGCAAAGTCCATTGCTCAATTTTACTGGCGTTCTATTGAATTCCCACGTTGTCGCCGGTCTCTCCAACCCAAATGGAATAATAATATTATAACGGAGTGAAAGGATTCCAGTTAAACCCGAATTCTAGAAGAAGAGCTGTTTTTGTGTCCTGCAGTTATGTGGTGTGACTGGCAAATAAACACTTGGGATAAAGCGCAGAACGTCAGGCTAAAATAGCTGTAGGAAGAGTGAAGCAAGTACCGCGCAGAACATAAACTCGAAGTATTGCATTTGTAGATTTTGTTGTATACGGAAATAGTCAAAAGTGTTCGGCCGTGGGCAGTGCCTGCCAAGACAGTGGCTTTACATCGCCCTGTGTAAAATGACCCATACAACCATAATTTTTATCGTGATAGAAAGGCATTTCCATTCGAGGCTTTCAGCCATTTCCAATCCTTTCACATATTCTGATCTGTGATGCATGCTCTCATGAAAGAGGCATCATGGGTATTTTGAGAACACTATATTCCTTTGATAGAATTTTAAATAACAAGGGGACATATGTCTCAAGACAGAACATGCTATGAATGAGGAGCCAAGGTTGTGAAATGTGCATCCTTCCTTGATAGTTATCCTGACGAGAGCACTTTATTGAGCATTTGTGTACAATATATCATTAGTTGAAATAAACTTGTTAGTCTTCAGTATATGCAAATTCTTCATAGATATTCTAAATGATTTTTGTACAGAAATTTACTTCGCAAAATGTACTTCGAGCAGTGACCCACTCTAGGGTGCACATAATGAGCATTTTAGCATATCCCTACAATATACTCCCGTCGTACACCGCTAACACCAGTCCCCAGCATCGCATTGAATATAGCTTTTTGGGGCCGCGCACCGGTCAGTTTCTGGTGCCCCTCAACCATGTGAGTCATCCCCGGGTGCTGTTTCGGCTGTTGGCGGCAGCAAGGAAAGGCAATTTTATACGGTAGCGGCGTACATTGCCCCTATGCTAAAGCTCTTAGCTTAGCGACCGCAAGCATAAAATTCTTGAAATACATATTTGAAGCAGAGCTACAAACTAGCACATGAAGACACTATAACTTTCAACTAAACTACATCATGTTGTTGAGAAGACATGAGCACTAAACTCTGTTTAGTCAAAACACAGACAAAAAAACGAGGCACTGGCATGTAGCGTCACGAGCATTTATTTTTCATGATGAGTCACGGCGTCAATTTTGCTAAGGGAATAACGCTTATTGCTACGGGAAATATAATTCAACCTGAGTTGAAGCGGTCCACTTGAGAAATATCCATAGCACGTAAGCTTAGTAGAATACGTAAAATGTCAGTAGTGCATGCTTGCATCTCTCAGTGTTTTGCATCTTTCTAGGGCACGTTTACCATTTACTAAGTGGCTATTCAGCTTTCTGCGCATCCCTCTATCAACTGATTGATAGTGTTAATATGACCAATTGCGGAATATCCTTTACGAAAACCTGTCTGGTCATTTGGTTAATTAAAGTCCAAGGTTGCCCTGAATCTACCAGCGATTACCTTAGTAAATACCTTGTAGGCAACGGACAGTAAGCTGATCGGTCTGTAATTTTTCAACTCCTTGGCGTGTCCTTTCTTACGAATTAAGATAATGTTTGCGTTCTTCCAAGATTCTGGTACGGTCGAGGTCATAAGGCATTGCGTATACAGGTGGCTAGTTTTTCCACAACAATCTCCTCTCCGTCCTTCAAGAGATCTGCTGTTATCTGATTCTCACCAGCTGCTTTTCCCCTTTGCATTTCTACTAAGGTTTTTTTTACTTCCTCTATCGTTACTTGTGGGATGACGCATTACTGTGCGCTACTGTCTCTATCGTTAACTTTCTGATGACATTGGCTACTCTATAGATTCCTTTAGAACTCTTCGGCTACTTAACTATCTAATCCATGGTAATGTTGCTAATGACATTGCCCTCCTTGTTTCTTAACGCAAACATCTGGTTTTT
Organism: Amblyomma americanum; assembly: GCA_030143305.2. Lineage (NCBI taxonomy): Eukaryota > Metazoa > Arthropoda > Arachnida > Ixodida > Ixodidae > Amblyomma > Amblyomma americanum. The sequence goes on from JARKHS020026996.1 coordinate 78,099, forward strand.
ACCTAAGCCTAGTTTCCTCTTCACCGCTTTTAGGCGACCTCTGTTCTTTAGAGCATGCACGATTCTCTCCATATTAAACTTCCTTATGTCGGCTACCTTCCGCTTATTTATTAACTTCGATAGCTCTGCGAGTTCTATCTGTGTGTAGGGATAGACGCCCTCATGCTTTGACGTTTCTTAATCAGATCTTCCTTTCTTTTATTCGAGAAGCGTGCCATAGGCATAAGTTGAAAAAAAAGGAAGGGGGAAGGAATGCACGAGATTGACAGTTAAAAGAAGGAGTGAAGACCCATTGCGCTGAGGTTGTCGCAGAGGTTGCTGATGAAACGGTTGTTCATAGTCCACTTAACGTAGTCACTTTCGCGGTTCCACTGCAGGCCTAGCTCTGTGAGGAGCCGTTCTCTTTAGCAGCCGTCGCTGGGCACGTCCACAACAAGTGCCGCACATCACAAATGTCCGGTGCAGCGCTACAGTGAGGGCACCTGTCAGGTGCTGGCAGATCTTTGGCACGCCACCGATGACGGACAGATGCTGTCAGAGCCACCCCTGCCCGAATCCGGCGCACGGATACCTCTTCCGGCCGAGTAAGACTACGGGGGAGAGGGTGCGAACACGGAGGAATTAGTGCGCGTGTTCGCTGGCGCAGAACTTCGGAATCGGAAACATGGGACAGGAACGGATTTGAGGGAAGAGGGGAAGGTGGCGGATCGTCTGATGTATGAAGATGAGTCATAGCATCCGCTCGAATATTATCTGGATCCTGAGCATGGCCGGGAATCCAGTGTATGCTCACAGGACTTGAATACTTTTCTCAGAGCACATGAATTGATTGTGAAATCCGGAATGTCCGTCGAGCAGCCTTAAGCTTTTTAAGGGTGGCGCGGGAGTCGGTGTAAATATGAACTGTATCGAATGTTGGAACCAGCGGAAGGGAAGCAATGGCATTATAAATGGCATAAAGTTCCAATGCCAGGGGAGTGCACGTATGCGCAGTATAAGTCGCGCGAGAGTTGAGATGCGGATGAGACGGACTATACACAGCAGTAACTCCCCTCTTGTAGAATGTGATGCATCGGTGTATAATAGGCACCCTTCAGGCAGATACGCTTCTGATACCGACTGGGAAACAGTGGGGCGATTGTCAGTGAGCTGGCAATATGACCACGGAGGAAGTGTCTTTAAACGATGAAGATAGATAGACTGTTTTCGAGCTCTATTTGCCACCCGTTGGTCGATGAGTTCACTGAGTATATTAAGTTGGGTTAACTCCTGTAGCACAGGTATGGGTGTTAAACGAGGCAGTTAAGTTATGACACGCATAGCCTCACGATTGATAGCTTCAAGGGAGTCCCACTGTCTGTGGGTGAGACGTTGAAATTGTGCCTGATATACTATCCGTGGCTGAAGGATAGAGCGCACAAGCTGGCGGGCCGTATGAGCACGTGCGCCGCCAGAGCGCATAGCTGTGCGACGAATCAGACATAGAGTAGCGTGAGCCGATTTACAGGTGGCTGTCAGCCACGGTGTGCCAGTCTCAGATGTATGGAGGAGAAGGCCAAGAATACGAACAGTTTCTACCTGAGGAATCGAAGGATTATGTACCGTAAAATTGAAAGGGGGAGCGTTTCGTCAGCCGGATTTGTTTCCAGTTTGAATGAAACATGATTTATTAGGAGAGATTGTTTGACCCAGAGGTGGGAGGCGAGATGTCAATACATCCAACGCGTGCTGAAGGACCGACTGATTCGCCCCGCCGCGGTAGCTCAGTGGTTAGGGCGCTCGACTACTGATCCGGAGTTCCCGGGTTCGAACCCGACCGCGGCGGCTGCGTTTTTATGGAGGAAAAACGCTAAGGCGCCCGTGTGCTGTGCGATGTCAGTGCACGTTAAAGATCCCCAGGTGGTCGAAACTATTCCGGAGCCCTCCACTACGGCATTTCTTCCTTTCTTCTTTCACTCCCTCTCTTAACCCTTCTCTTACGGCGCGGTTCAGGTGTCCAACGATATATGAGACAGACACTGCGCCATTTCCTTCCCCAAAAAAAACCAATTATATAAAAAAACCAATTATATATGAATAGACGCATCTGGATGACAACACCACAAGGTTATATCATCGATATACGCAAACACACGGAAAGAAGGGATGGTCTCCAGGGCTCGAGCAAGAGGAATTAAAGCCACATTAAATACTGTGGGGGCGAGAACGAAGCCCTGCGGCACTCCTCTATTGGAAGTGAAGTTACCAAAGGGTTTTCCGTGGACACGCACGCTGAAGGTTCGATTTGCTAAAAAGACGTGAATGTAGAGGAGAAACCAGTGATAGATACCAAGAGTTTGAAGGGCGGCTAGAATGGCAGAGTGAAGGATGTTATCATACGCCCTTGTTATGTCTGTAGCGATTACGAATCGTACAAGCTGGTTCTGCGGAGAGTGGTCAAGCACGTCAGCAGCCAAAGTAGCAAGGCCGTCCTTCGTTCCAATTTGTGGGTGGAAGCCAATTTTGGAATCTGGGTAACAATCATGGGATTCCAGCCACCACGACAAGCGTGCGGCAGATGGTAGGCGTAAGGAAAATTGGACGAAGGGCCGCGAGAGATACTGGAGGCTGACCTGACTTGGATATTGGAACCACAATAGAATGCTACCAGTCTCCCAGCATGACGCCAGGAAGCCACACTTCGTTAAAAGTATCAAGTATGGTTTGCAAAGCCCTCCCTTCCAGTTACGGAATAAGGAGTTAGGTATGCCGTCGTGCCCGGAAGTAGTAGTAGTTTTTAAACGCTGAATGGAGGCCAGCAGCTCTGCCATGGTGAGGTCAGAAGTAATCCCATCGGAGGGCTCTGTAACCGATAAGGCAGATGGAGACGTAGCGATGCAGTCATGGTTTGGAAAAATTGGCGGACGCTTGTTGTACAAATGTGTCCTCATCCACATTTAGCGCGAGGCGAATGCTCTCTGTGTAATCTGCAACCTGAGAAGGGCGCTCCCATGGCGTGAAACACTCTCCAAAAATGTCGATTGCCCTGCGTAGAGGAAAGGCGGGCACACCATGCAGCCCAGCGTTGCCTGCCTAGCCGCTTTGCATAGCGCCGCCCCCTGCGATAGCGCGGTAAACAGTAGGAAGAGCCGATGGGTCATCGGGGTGACGAGTAGCGTAAAGATCCGCCTGGCAACGAAGAGCCCACAGATTCAGGAGATGTATGTCCGGGTTTGGGTCGTCTTCATTTACAGTAGTGGTAATAGTGTGAGTAGCGAGAAGAGCAGAGAGAGTGGACAGTGCTGAGGAGGGGTTGAATGTAGATAAATGATTGTCTGCGCGTACAGAGTCCCATGATGTTATTCGTACAGTGCGGCGTATTTTCCGTAGACGCGTAGGCGTGAGGGAGATAAAAATAGGGCTGCGATCGCTACCACAAGTATCAGAATCAACAGCCCAACGAGGGTTACCGGGGCCTAACCACCAAGTTAAATCAGGTGAATACGGGCCACCTCATGGGCGGGTAGAAGTATTCGGGTGGTTTAAAAGTTGAAAGGAATGATCACAAAAGCTCCCTTGGATGTGTGCGCCCCTTGACGAATCTGATGGGTAACCCCACGCAGTGTGTGCGCCGTTGAAGCCACCACCAACTAGAATAGGAATACTCGAGTTGGTAGAACGTAGAAAACGAACCCATCCCAGATTGTGAGATGCGGAGCCAGGACGTCTATACAAAGAAACTAGGACAAGGGTTGTGCGTGCAGGTTTTACGAGAAGGGCGACAACCTCTTGACGTGTGTTGCACCACCGTGAAAAGTCTAGCGGTGTGTGCGGAACTGAACTGTGAATATAAATTGCAGATTTACCTTGGCTGAGGGAGGAGGCGGTGCAACGGCGATCAAGGATAGAGGGTGAATGGTATGCGCAGAAACCTGAAAGGCATGGGAGTGAATTATGCTCTTGCAGTAGGATGCCCATACCTTCAACTTTCCGTCGCGAAGGCGGACGTTCACTTCAAAGGCCTTATTAGCAAATCCTCGACATTTCCACTGCACCACTTTAGATGATGATGCGCTATCCATGACAAGGCCGAAGAGCTTCCACGATGTGGGATGTCACCTGCTTCATCAGCGCTAATATCCACTGTCGGGGTAGTCACGGCTAACGGGTGGTCAGCACCTGATTGTGGCCCAGTGCTTACTGGAGGTGATTCCTCTGACGATTGCTCCCAATTAATTAGAATTCTTCCAGAGGATTGAGGACGACGCTGTTTCCGGCGCTGGGTGAGTTCGTCTAGTCGGCGGCGAGCCTCCGCGATTACCTAATTGCGCGATTACCTAATTAGATAATAATGCTTACCTAATTGGCGCTGACGTAATTTCTCAGTTCGACGGGCTGCACAATCACAGAAATAGATAACATGGACGCTACATTGAAATACGCAACCGCCGCTGAGTGGTTAAGGCGCTCGACTGATGAGCCGAAATACCCGCGTTCGATCCCAATCGTGGCGGCAGCGTTTCGATGGAGGCGAAACGCAAAAGGCGCCCGTGTGCTGTGGGATATCAGTGCACGTTAAAGATCCCCATGTAGTCGAAATTATTCCAGAGGCGACCACAACGGCACCTCTAGAGTTAAGCCTCAACCTCTGTCGTTAGAGAGGCATGCATAGTCAGGGTATGTTACAGGAAGGTATGCGGAGAAGTATTGATTGCGAAGTTCTTGGCGGAGCTCCTCCGTCCTCAATAACATGCACCCTGAGGGATACAGGGACCGCAGAGTACTCGGGTTCTCCAAAAACAGTATGGCGATGACCATGAGGTGATCTACGTGGATGCAGCGCAGTACACGTCAGGCTCCCGTATGGCCCTGGCGGTAGCCGATAATCAAGTGAAGCTTCTGACCTCCAGCTCAATCCTCCCCAATTCTACCACAGAGGCAGAAGAGGCGGCCATCGCGCTTGCTGTATTTTCTGCATCTGCCACAAAATTTATCTCTGACTCTAAATCTGCCATTATCAACTATGCCAATTGGCGACATATCCGGCACTGCTGCGCGTTTACAACTCTTCTGGCAGCCCCCACGCCCTATAAGCCTCATCTGGAAGCCAGCACATGCCGGCCTCCCTGGCAACTAGGAGGCTCATTCCTTAGCCGGATGTCTCACATTCCTGGCGGGAATCAAACCCCTTCTATGGGCCGAGAGCGCCTGCTATCTTTCCGTGATATTATCTCGTACTAACGGGAACAACGAAGGGAATGCGCACCCAGCCCCGTTCCTCACCATAGCACAGGCCGCACACTGGCGACGACTGAAAACTTGTACTGCTCCATACCCCATACTGCTACACGCCCGATACCCAGACCAATTCGCCCCCCCCCCCCCTCATGAAAACTTTGCGGAAAACCAGGAGACTTTCTACACACCCTGCTCACGTTCCCTACCTTCCTTCATGCCCCCTCCCTTACCATGGCGGAGTCTTACTGGGAGAGTCTTCGTACTGAAACTTCACCGCAAGACTAGCGCCAGCTCATATCCAGCGCTCTGAGGAGGATTGCTCTCCAAAGGCAATCCTTTGCTTTCTAGGGGCGCCTCCTCACAGTGAGGGAAGGGAGCATCCTAGAGCCATGTATGGGGCTTCGCTCCCACCATTTACATCGTTCGCAATAAAAGTTACCACCACCACTCCTGCGGCACATCTTTCTTCCCTTCTTTTACTCCCTCCTTTATCCCTTTCCTTCTGGCGCGCTTCGGGTGTCCACCGAGATATGTGGGACCGTTACTGCGCCACTTCCGTTCCTCAAAACCGGTTTTCACTGGTTTTCATTCCTTGTTTTCTTTTAGCCAGTGTGATGACTGAATGCCAGTGTGAGATCCTCGTCGGTGGTCTGCCTTTCACTTCATTTTGAATGAGAATTGGCTTTTGGAGAAAGGAAATGGCGCAGTATTTGTCTCATATATCGGCGGACACCTGAACCGCGCCGTATGGGAATGAATAGAGGGATTGGGAGAAGAAAGGAAGAAAGAGGTTCCGCAGTGGAGGGCTCCGGAATAATTTCGACCACCTGGTGACCTTTAACGTACACTGACATCGCACAGCACACGGGCGCCTTTGCGTTTCGCCTCCATCGAAACGCCGTCGCCGCGGTCGGGTTCGATACCGGGAGCTCCAGATTAGTAGCCGAGCCCCTAACCACTGAGCCAATGCGGCGAGCCCTCGCGGCGAGTTCACGAAGTCGAACCGAAAAATGAAAACAAAAACATGAAACTTGGTCTTTGAGGAAAGGAAATCGCGCTTTATCTGTCTCACATATCGGCGTACACCTGAACCGGGCCGTAAGGGAAGGAATAAAGGACGGAGTGAGAGAAGAAAGGTAGAAAGAGGTACCGTAGTGGAGGGTTCCGGAATAATTTCGACCAATTGGTGATCTTTAACGTGCACTGACATCGCGCAGCACACAGGCGCCTTTTCATTTCGCCTCCATCGAAACGCAGCCGCCGCGGTCGGGATCGAAACTCCGAATCAGTAGCCGAGCGCCCTAACCACTGAGCCACCAAGGCGGGGAAAAAAACGCTCAATCCTTGTATGAAAATTATAAGGCTTGAAACCAATACCACCTACAATATGTGCTGCTCTTCAGACGTGGCGGCGGCGCGAGCTGACAGCTTACTTACAATTTACATTACATACAGCGTCAGATCTAGTACAAATAAAGGTTGCCTAACTGCACCGTTTTTAAGCTGACATTTCTTGAACATATCCCACGCGTTCTCTAAACGCTTTGGCCGTGGCCTCGCGAATGGTGAGAAGGCTTTCACTGACGTGTACTTCAATATACAGGTTGTTGCACCTATGACATTTTTACAAATAGGCTATTTTCGTTAGAAGAAGCGATTTTTATTTTGGCATAATACTGTCAGCGGACTCGCCTCGTTCCAGCCTCTTAAATTGCTCTTGCCCATGAGGGTTTGATTCCTCTTAGGTTCCTCAACTATGAACAGTATCAGCTATGCGACATGCGATATGATAGTATGAACAGGGACCGCAACCGTCCATCATAGCATCCCGATCGCCATGAAGCCGCAGCGACTGCATCAGGCTATAAATACACTGTAATTAACGAGGTGGTCATTGCCGCCACTGAAAAAAGGCATGTGCTCCCTCTTTCCAGCTCAGTGCCCGCTTGTTCACAATAGGCCGGAAGAGCGGATGTTAGTTTCTTTGTGGCTTTGCGAACTTAAATCTGGGACTCAAGACTCCTTGACAAAAGACGAGAAATTTCAAGCACAATTCTGAATTCTCTGTTCAAGTGTCAATTACTTAAATTGCGCAAAATATTTAGGCCAACAATATATGTGCAGCTCTCTTAAGGCACCAGTGCTTAATGGGCACGGCGAGATTTCACAGTGCATAGCCAGTCATTCAAATGCTATTGGCACTTAGGCTGCGGTTCCCAGTCACGCAATCTATCAGCACATTGAGTGCATGTGTTCATAGTAACGTGCTGTGGCACAGGAGCTAGTTTAATACGATCTTATGGCGGCTTTTCAAAGCTACGGTATTGGCGACATAGAGTTGTTTCATTATCTTCGAAGTCCTTAGCTGCGGCGGCCGCAGTTTGTACACAATGCGAAGTATCCACCTTGCGATTTAAATGCCAACTTGAGGTGAATTCGCGTTGGCTATCGACGGGAGGTGTCTGCGTCAGGGACGATGAGTGCTTAAGTGACATTTAAGAGCACGCTGATGACATCTGGCTTTTACTAGCACTGCAAAGCATAATACGTACATTATTATCGGATATTAATAATATCAGATGGTGGTGAGAGGGTTTAACGGAGGGACATCTGGTCAAAACTGCAGGTTTCTCTTGAGAGGATTCGACGCTGCGCGACTGTGAGCTACACGTTAACAACTGCACAAGGGCGAGCTACGCTTGTCAAAGCGCGTGATGCATCTACTGAAATCTAAAATTAAGAACCAAAGGAGCTGACTAACTACAGATCTCATCATTAGTGAGCTCTCACAGTCTTTCACGCCGTTTGAACGTCGTGCTATGTGGTATGTGCTCACATCCAATCAGAGCGAAATAAGTAAGAGCTGCCTTGTCAAAATGCCTCCGTATAGGTTATTTGAACCAGATCGCAAGAAAAGCCAAATAAATCATAACTCTCTTTCGAATAAACACCCACAATTTCAGGACGTGTAATCATCGCTCTGACATAGTATGCGACGCTAGCGCAAGAAAACAGGGGCTGCATATTTTCGAGTTTTCAATTGCGACATTCACAACGCGTTACACACTTAGAAGGACTTGGTTGTAGGTCACTTGCTAGGACATCGTGAGGAGCAAAACCGCAAACGAGCGCGGTACTGACAACTGAACATTTATTAAACAACAACAGAGCTTATATGGATGAGTCGCGTATGTATTCGGGCAAAAAATCGTAAAATGAAGATTAAAAATCTGAAAACATTTAATTGACAGCCATGACGAAAACAACCGGTACGTGAAAGGGAAGGAAACCAAGCAAGGGTGGCAGACCTAATCTGCGCAAAACCAAACAAAAACAACCTAGTGAAACACTGACAGAAACGCTAATTCTTTCTAGAAAATGGACACAGAAAGAGTGCTGACACACTAATCTGGCTGCAATCTCAAGATGGTGACAGTCTCGACTGTTTCTCTTTCGAACTGCCCTTTCTTCTGCCTATGATCTGTGTGCAGTTCAGCTTGGAATAGCGGTCTGTACCACTGCGACAGTGAAGGAGCAGGGCAGGCCGATATAAAATCGACCACAGCTGAGAGAAATCTAATAAACCACCCCAGTTGCGCATGAGACATACTGTTTCGAATGCCTCATGCCGCAAACTACAGGCTTTGAAGTCTGTTTCCGCACGAAAATGAAGAGTTTTGAAAGCGTGCAGGGCGCAGCCTTGACCACTTCAACGCCGTAACTGCCTGAAATCTTCTTAAGAATATGGGAAATCTTACGAAGATATGGTAAGACTACGTACTTTTTTCAGCTAGCTGGCTCATGGGAAAAGGTGTCTTTTTGAGCAGAGATTCGGCCACAGATCTTAACAGTGAGCTCGGAGAGCCCGGATTTTCGAGTCGCTTAATTCGAAGATGAAAACTAAGCTGCACTTTGAGATGGAATGGTTTCAAAAGCGCAGGCCTAAAACACAAAGATCCGAAGGCCCGTTTTTCACGCTTTGAATGGGATGAGTGGAAGGGTAGTACAGCTTTCTTCGATCGGGGCTCAAAAGCTCAGCAAATATGATTACGTTGAATAAAATCTAACTTTAAGTCTAAAAACTGGATGTACCCTTCTTGCCGAAGCTCAAGAGTAAAAGTGAGAGAATGCAAACAACTAGAAAACACTGCCAAAGCTTATCTGCCACTGCAGCTAGAAAATCATTAGATGAAAGTTTTAAAATGATAGGAGAGCCACCTATATATCTAAAAACACTAGAAATGAAGGCATGTGTCAGATTACATGTGACCACTCGATTAAAAGTGGCAAGAAAGGTTTCGCACAGCTGTGGCGCAACGCTGAAGCCAATACAGATTTCCTTCCTGACGATATTGATAGGAGTATTTTGTCGCTATTTTCTTTGTACCCACAAACAAACGTCCACAACAGGAGCCGAAATTTTGGAGTATCAACGGAAAATCGCGGAAGTATAACTTCGATCCATACCACGTTCAGCTGCATCAAATAACGAGACCACGAGAGTTTAAAATAAGGACCTACTTTGCAAGTTTCACTCTTGCACAAATGCAAGACGACCCAGATTTCCTATGCAAAGTGATCAGGACTGGCGGCACTAATTTTTTAATAAATGATCAGGTAAACGTACACAGTGTTCCGTCATATCCTCACTGGCTTTTGGAAGGATAGCACCAGTACCAATGGTCGTTTTGCTCTTGAAGTGCAATTTCCAGTCACAGTTAGCAGGGCGTTTGTTTCTCGACCAGACGCCAAGAGCAAAGCATAGTCATCCTGACTGTACCGGTTGACGACTTCCTTTCAAATCACCACTATTTAGACTCACAGATTTATTATTTAACCACACAAGTTGCGGGGCTTGTTGGCTGACAGTGGCGGCAATCAAAAGCGGTTCGGCGCAAATCCATATCACGAAATAGATAACACAGATAGAAAAAAAGACCGCTGACTCCATCTATGTTTATCACACTTCCATTTACTCGCCGAGTGCCGCTCATGCGAAAACTGGTCTTCCGAGCCTCTGCTTTATTTTATGAAAATCCTTTGCAGGGACGAACATGGTTTACGCAACAGCTATTCCGAAGGAATTCTTTATCACGACGAGAGACAGCTCATGCATCAGTGACGCTCGAGTCGCCTAGCAGTCAGGCACCGAAAACAAGTTCCTGGAAAAAGAGATAATCAATCAGGTCTTGCTGCTCATTGCAAAGAGTTTTAATTTGTTTGCTCTCTCTATTCTTTCGTGCGTTCAAGCACGCGGTCTTCGTTTTAATAAAAAAATAAAGTGGTACGGAACTAAGTACGTTGGACAACAACGACTAATTCTTCATCGCCTATTTCGCAGAAACTTTTCCACAGCATAATTTTCAAGAGCAACAACACCGATATTTGTCACTGACGAATGAACTACCTCTCGCCGTAATGAAAATGATCGCGAGAGCTCACATGGAAGTCTATTTTAACTCCTAAAAAGAAGTATGAAATTCTCAAGTCGCGCCCTGCATGAGTGGCTTTCGCATGAACGGCAGGGTCGGAAGTTCGATGCGCTAGCGAGCGATCTTTCCAACTGCAACAGGGAACACGAAAATTCTTTCAAAGCGCAACAATCTTGAAGTCGTCATTTCGACCTACTCGAGAACTACTTATAATCGGTGGCCACTGGAAATAAAAGGAAATAAGGACAGCCATGACTTTTCTTGGCCAGCGAGAAAACTGATTGAATTGCTATCTTTCTAACTTAGTCCAATTGCTATCTTTCCGTCTAGGCACTTTCTAGCACGCCTACAAAGCGCGGCGCGCTCGCTGTGTCTAGCACTGTAATGCGAGAAAACTTTCTGGCAGCGGCACCGCAATGGCCCCCAACATCTCAGCCTAGCGCTATTAGCTGGCCTTGGAGACGAGCCAAGGGATGATTTTCTTCGTTCAAACAAGGGGCTACTTGCATGAGCGCGAATAAATTTTTGCTCAGAGTAAAATGAACGAAATTGCCAGAGTGTTCGCTTGCCTTGTTTGATTTTTACCTAGGTGTCCTCAGCCTGTTACTTTCGCGGCGTAGGACATGGAAGCGTTTCGCGAAGCGAGAGGCGCAGTTGCACGACGGATTCTCTTTCATATGCGTATAATCAACAAATGAGTTAATGAAGCATAAAGCGCTCCCTGTATGTAAACTGTTCGCACAGAGTTTTACGACGAAATCGCTTCGCTTTCAAGATTAGATCCGGTTTTTTCTCTGTATATTAAACCTAAATAAACGTCAACTACGGTCGCCATGAAAACGAAACCGTAGCGGAAACGGGACGCTGGTATCGGTTCTACACGACGAAAGACTGTAATCAATTTTTAATAGGATTTTTTAGTTATAAGACTTCTATGGGTTTCATAGCATTGTCAGGGGTATAGTCTATAAGAATACAGCTAAGAGCCCCAGAGCTAACGGGTATATTAGCACAGGTGCAACTGGCTTGTTGTTTCAATAAGAGTTATCCATAACATTTTTTAGTCTTTAGTGTCCTGGACATTTCTCTAGTTTAATGTTGTTATCAATATTGTGCTGCACAAACATAAACTAAGCAGTTCTTTCAGGAAATGTAATTATGGAAACTGCTAAGGGCCTTAGAGAAGGTACGTACAAGGTTATTAAACGCTCCCTTGACACACGATCTGTTTTTAGCCATAAAGTGGGGAATTTACGACATCCTTGAACCTCAAAATTGCTATGTACTGTTTGGCGAAGTATACTTGTCATACCTAGGAGCACTGGTGTCATCATAGATGGTTTTAGTGCGAGAATATAGTGCTGAAAAACATACCATATGTCCTGGAATTTCCGACGCGCACTGTACATAGTTTGTAGCCCAAAAATTGCACTAAGCGTGTCGACTGCAAATAAGGAGATGGGCCTAGAAACAGGTTATATGGTTGTAACATGCGGTTCGCGGAATCAAATGAGATACGTCTTTCAGATCTTTACATTACACAGTGTTACAGTAGCCTAGCTCTCCTTTCTTTTCCGCACGCACAGTGCCGTGTTATCAACGACACGTACAGTTAAGGCGTGAAAGATGCAGTCTCGCAAACGTAAAATACTGTATAGACACCGAGAAACAGTCAATGAAAACACATTAACGCTTGGCAAGAGCAACATTTTCAGCACAAGTAAATTAGCAGTTTTAAAGAGAAAACATGAAAATAGAGAAGATTGGGAAATAGTGCGTGATGTCAAATCTGCTGGTGTCGTTGCTGTCGCATGAATTTACGCCCTATGCAGTTGGGCTTACCACCTTGAAATCGCCAACATGTCTCCAGAACAACGAGTAGTATTTCCTTAAACGTCCCTTCATGGATGAGAACGAGCGGTTTTAAAGAGAAGGCAGTCATTGAATGTAAACTGTCTTCTCAAAGCACATTGCAGCCATCTGCAAATGTGGGTGGTCAGTGCGCCTCCACATTTTCAACATCCACGAAAGCTATGCAAAGGTTCCCGCATCGTAACGTGCTGCTGTGTTCTTGCGTGCTGCAAAACGTTTGCGCGTGCTATAAGAAAACAATATTAATCTGTTATAGGCTGGTACCAATATATTATTTGCTTCAAATAATGTGGTAGGTTAATAACGGCGTCTCCTAAAAGTTCATGTGTTGTCAGCTTGGTATGCCAGTGACGTTGATTTAAGAATTCTTGATGAGCATGCTGATTGTTCTGCGAGAGTGAAAGTGCAACGCCTCTCCTATTCATTGTTCGGTGCTGTCAATGTTCCAAGAAATGCTAGCGTTTTCAGCTCTCTTTCAACCTTAGAGGTGGAAAGAGAGCTGAAAATGTTGGCACTTCTTGGAACACCGAGAGAACCGAACAATGAATACGAGAGGCGTTGCACTTTCACTCTCAAAGTACAATCGCACGCTGGAATAAAATGGATCGTGACTTCTGAGTTAATTTCTGAATTTAAAAGACGGGCTGCTTTCCTGTCCTGCATTTACTTTGCGAGTAACCTTGCACAATGTGGGGGGAGTGAAGAAACACCAAGGCTAAACCATGTTAAGGTAGGCTTTACTCGAAGACACAATAATGAGATTAAAAATGAAATCGAGTTCATACTATGCGCTCAACCTGGCATTGTTCAGGATGTCGCCGTCCTCGAAAAGGTGCGCTGTAGCGACCGCAGAATGGTAAGGACTAGAATTAGCTAAGACTTGAAGAGGGAACGGAAGAAGCTAGTGAAGAGGAAGTCCATTAATGACTTATCCGTAAGAGAGAAAGTACAGGAATTTAGGATAGCGCTGCAATACAGATATTCGGCTTTAACTGAGGAAGACGATCTTGATGTTTATACAATTGACGATAATCTGACAGGTAAGGATGTTTAATATGGAGAGAAGCGTGCATGCTCTAAAGAAAGGAGGTAGCCTAAAAGCGGTGAAGAGGAAACTAGGCATAGGTAAAAACCAGATGTATGCGTTAAGAGACAAGCAGGGTAATGTCATTAGCAATATGGGTAATATAGTTAACACAGCCGAAGAGTTCTACACAAATCTGTTCAGTAGACAATGTAATAAGAGCGCTAATGAGAAAGACAGTAGTGCACAACAATGCGTCATTATGCTAGTAAAGAAAGAGGAAATAAAGAAAGCCTTAGGAGCAATGGAAAGGTGAAAAGCAGCTGGGAGGATCAGGTAACACCAGATCTTTTGAAGGATGGAGGGGACATCGTCCTAGTAAAGCTAGCCATCCTGTATAAGCAATGCCTTATGACCTCGACCGTACCCGAAGCTTGGGAGAATGTAAACATTATCTTAATTGATAAGAAGGGAGACGGTAAGGACTTGAAAAATTGCAGACTGATCGGCTTACTATCCCTTGCCGACAAACTAGTTTCTAAGGTCATCGATAATAGAGTCAAGGCAACCATAGACCTTAATCAACCAAATGATCAGGCAGGCTTTCGTTAAGGATATTCCACGATAGCTCATATTCACACTATCAGTCACGGGATAGAGAAATGCGCAGTATTTAACCAACCTCTATATATAGCCTTCATTGATTACGAGAAAGCATTCGGCTCAGTGGAAACCTCAGCAGTCATACAGGCATTCCGTAATCATGAGGTAAAACAGCCTTATGTCAAAATACTGGAAGATATATATAGCAACTGCACAGCAACTATAGACCTCCATAAATCAACAATAAAATTCCAATAAGGAAAGGTGCCGGGCATGGAGGCACGATCTCGCCAATGCTATTCACCGGCTGTTTACAGGAGGTATTCCGTGGAAAGAATTGGGAACAATCGGGAATAAGAGTAAATGGCGAATACCTAAATGATCTGCGATTCGCTAATGACATCGCCTTGATGAGTCACTAAGGAGGTGAACTGCAAATCATGATCAATGAGTTAGCAGGCAGAGCAGACCGCTGGCTTCAAAAATTAACGTGCAGAAATCCAAGGTAATGTTCAACAGTCTAGCAAGGGAACAGCAGTTAATAATTGGCAGCGAGAGCCTGGAAGTTGTGAACAAATACCTCTACTTAGGGCAGGTAGTAGCAGCTGATCCGGATCATGAGAGGGAAATAGCTAAAAGGATAAGAATGGGGTGGAGCGCATATGGCGAGTGGCAGTTTATCAATTTCCCTCAAGAGAAAGTGTACAACTGTATCTTACCGGTACTCATCTACGGGGCAGAAACGTGGAGGCTAACGAAAAGAGTTCAGCTTAAATTAAGAACAACGTAGAGAGCCACTGAAAGAAAGAGGGTGGGTGTGACGTTAAGAGACCGCAAGCGGCCAGAGTGGGTGAGAGAACCCACGTGGGTTAATGAAACCCTGGTCGATATCAAGAGGAAGAAATGGGCTTGTGCAGGGCATGTAATGCGAAGGCACGATAACCGCTGGTACTTAAGGGCAATGGAGTGGATTCCAAGAGAAAGTAAGCGTAGCAGGGAGCGGCAGAAGGTTGGGTGGGCGGTTGACATTAAGAAGTTTACAGGCAAAGGGTGGATGCAGCTGTCAAAGGACAGGTTTAATGGGAGAGACATGGCAGAGGCCTTTGGCCTGCAGTGGGTGTAGTAAGGCTGATGATGATGATAATGATGAAGATGATGATGATTCTGATGCTCGAAGAAGGGGCACTGACATACGAGTAGCCACTGGAAAAAAAACGCTTCTTCTTCTTCTTCTTGACCCCAGTAAATATGGCACATACCCACGCGGGGGGATTGGACAAGGTACCGTGCAGAATGCCAATGAAGTATTTGCGCGGTGCAAAATGGACTTGAAAAGACTGAATCAAGATAAAAATGAAAAGTTCAAATGAATTAGAGAAATTTGAATTACCAGGATTAGAATTACGCATTTTTAAACATGCGACAGAATCTTGTTTTGTGCACCAATTCTTCGTCCGTCGTCTCTGTTCACGCTGCATTTTCCTTTTAAAATGAACGCAACCCAACTAACTTCACTTTCGATCCTGCTTACACCTTAGGCCTTGCTGCTACCGAATCGTCTAACGAAATTAAGAACAGGATAAATTTATCGCCCGTCAAGTTCCTTATAGGCAAGATAACAAGAAGCGAAAGCACTGTACCACCCAATTTATAGCCTGTCGACGTGCCAGAGAATGCAGTAACACCGATGGGGTCACTCCGAAACGAAGAGGCTCAACACCGCCCAGCGCATTCCCTCCTCGTCCTGGGGATACACAACTTTGTCGTGGCGCACCGTGGCACACAGGCACAATCGCCTCCGCACCACATCCGACGGCCGCAGGGTGCTCCGCCAGCTCGGATACCACATCCCGAATGGGATGCCGGAGGCTGCAGCCAGACGTGTTCCCACTCGTGTAGCCGAACAGCTTCGACTGTAGCCCCTGCCACGCAACATTAATCTCGAACTCAAAGCGGGGAGAATACACCCCGTGCGCTACACCTTACCCGTTAATTCGGAGACCGCCAGGATGTTTTACAGACGAACGTGGAGCTCTACCGTGGTAGCGGAACTGCAACCTCCACGACGACCTTCTATGGAATCACAGCAATCGCGACAGTGGCGTCCGGCGCACCCGGGAACCAGGGTATCGGATGGGTTGCCTTAGCTGTATAGCCATCGACCATGACGCCCGACACACCGACGTGACAAACCAGCTGCACCGGTTCCGAAGCCGCGTACAAACACTTTCTCTGTGGTATCTGCGCACACGGCTGCCCGCATTCTCGGACACTCACCTCTCGCGCAGAATCACAAGTCATTACGTAGGGCCGCGGGCACGAGGGCATCCTGCTAATGAACGCTTTCAAGGGCGCGCTAGAGATTTTTCATTGAAAAGTTTGTTGAACCAAAAAGGTTGCGTTGTCACCGCCGAGGATGCGGTGTTGGGTTCAGGCTTCAGGCGATGGCCGCGGCTTTGTGCCTGCGGGCGACCTCCAGTGCCCAATCCACCACCACCCTCTGAACTTCAGGTTCCGAGCTGGTTACCGCAGTCTGCACGGTTCTTTGTTGCTAATATGCCATTCTGGCCTAGGCCTAAGCCTGGGGCATCCGTACATCATATGTGCGAGGTTCCCTTTTGAATCCTTACACATGGGGCACTGTGGTTTAAAGTTACCGGGGTACATTAGGGCTCTTCTGTGTGGGCTAGGGAATCTGCCTGTTTGAAGTTGCCTCCAAACAGCCTGTTTCTGTTTATTTAGTGCATTATGCGGGGCCATGCATATTAATCTCTGTTCTTTGTAATAGTTTGCAATCTCCTGGTATGTAGTCATGGGCTCCTCAGCTATCTCCCAGGGATGAGAGCTCATGGCCCGGTTAATGAGACCTCGAGCTTTTTTATGAGCCATTTCATTCTCTGGATGTAAGGAGTGTGCGGGGACCCAGATCAATTTAATCCGGCGAATATGAATATCTTTACCCTGTCGAAGATTTGGTGTGCAATTTTGTGTATTTTTCCTAGTGAAAAGTTTTTTACAGCACTTTTCGAGTCCCTCATTATGACTCTACATTGTGTGTCGGTTATCGCCAGGGCGACTGCAACCTCTTCTGCTTCCTCGATGTTGTTTGTGAGGATAGTGGCAGCTGTTGTTTTGTCGTCCTGGTTTACAGCGGCTATCACGTGGCCCTTCCTCTCCTCATACTTTGCCGCGTCCACGTAGGTTACCTCCCTTTGGCCACCATGATATTTACGGAGAGCTTTAGCTCTAGCCAGTGTTCTTTACAATTTCATACTTCTTTCCAAGCACCGACGGAATCCTGTCTGAACCCCCGCAGCATGGGCGAAGACGGCATGCCCGACTACCACGCAGTCATTACTGAACGCCGCGAATGTAGGCGCGTTTACCGAGCACCCAACCACTCCTTGACTCATGCGAGAGCGCAGTCCGGAGGCATGTCCAGACCGACTCGTACGTGTCGCTCGTAACAGCGAGCCGCACCCACCTTACCTCGCACCCCACTCATTCCACCGCCTGTCAATCCTATAGCGTCCGACCTCTACCCTTACCCCCGGGCCTGCCCACCACCACGGGCCGTTGACCCCATCCTGAACCCATCCGCTATTCCTGGAAGGACACTCTGCTAGCCACCGACCCCATCAACCTGCGAAAAATGGCGGAGGTGATGGGGCTCCTGGACTGTTAGGGTCACTCCCGGGGTGCAAGAGCTTCTTTTTTTTAACACAATAAGGTTTTTACCTCCTTCTCCACTTTAGAGTGCGCTGTCATGTTGGCTATTTATAAATAGGGGTCCATGAGCTCTGGAGCCGCACGCTATGAGTATGGCGTCACCGCCCAGTTCCTTCCAAATTTTTCCTGTATCCTAGCAGCCACACCATTTAGCGGCGTTTCCAGCAAATGGGTGTGGCCGAAAACGAAGACAATCGGAATGTGGACCCTGATCTTCGATCAGTACGGAAGGGTTGTTCAGTTCGACTTATAACAGCAAAGGACACATACTGAAATTTACGACCGTGGTTGCAAAAGGCAATTGTCTGCATAGACTTCTCGTGAAAAGCCGTTATGCGTCGCTACGGCATGTTCTAGACATTGGCATGCAATAAATACTTAGACGACATGTTTTTTACACAACCGAAACAAAATATTCTCGGATGGGCCCACAGTTTGTTCATGTACTGTACCATTTCCATTGCTAGGAAGGTGGTGTATTTTATAGCAGAGATGGAATAACTAGCAACATTGGCGCAGGAAGCGGCATCGCCTGGGAGTTGTATTACGATAATTCTCCCGGCAGCGGGCTCTTTGCCCGCTGGCGACAATCCGAACAGACAATGCTGACAATGGGAACACACAATACGAACAGAAAACGGACGATTCTGCTGGGGGCTGGAAGCCATGGAATTAGTGCGTAATCGGTTAAATTCGGTCAGAATCTGTAATATCTACTCGGAAGAGCTGAAATGTAAAGTGGAATAGTGAGAAATTTCTTTTGAAGGACACTTTACCATTGCGAACAGTGTGAACAGTCTGCCATCAAAAGGAATAGCGGTCACAGACGAGATGCTGTGAGGTGCACAAAAGATCCTCGGAGGATTGTGAACGCGGTGCGTCGAAAATGGTGCGTCGGACAGTGGAGCACTGCGGGCGCCAGCCCAGCGTTGCGCGTGCGCGCGTGCGAAGGGTGTGCGAAGCGACGGCGACAAAGAGCGTGGCGAGCACGAGGAGCGGAGAGCTGCTTGTCAGAAAACCGAGGTGTAAATGAAGACAACGCAGCGGAGGTCGTGTTATTCAAGCGTGGAGGCGGCAGCCGTCGGACACCCCGCCGCGGTGGCTCAGTGGTTAGGGCGCTCGACTACTGATCCGGAGTTCCCGGGTTCGAACCCGACCGCGGCGGCTGCGTTTTTATGGAGGAAAAACGCTAAGGCGCCCGCGTGCTGTGCGATGTCAGTGCACGTTAAAGATCCCCAGGTGGTCGAAATTATGCCGGAGCCCTCCACTACGGCACCTATTTCTCTTTCTTCTTTCTCTCCCTCCTTCATCCCTTCCCTTAAAGCGCGGTTCAGGTGTCCAACGATATATGAGACAGATACTGCGCCATTTCCTTTCCCCAAAAACCAATTATTATTATTATTAGCCGTCGGACATTGGGTCCGTGCGGCAGTGACCTCCTTTGGACCACCGACGTAAGCCTTCTGCGTCCCTTTTAAGCTTGGAGGTGGCAGCCGATCGATTTAGGGTACGTACTGCCTAAAGGCAACCTTGGATAGCCTGCTTTAAGCCTCTGGCGTTTTGGAGCCACCGTCGACGGGATCTGGCGACGATTCTCCTGCTGCTGCGTAATTCTTCGGGCTCTTGACGGGAGACCATCGGCGTCTCCCCGTGTTCTCCGCACGTACCACCAACTGGCTCCCTTGCGCCTCTTTCTTCGACGCAATGCCAGCGACGCATCGCACTGCAACCACCCACGTTCCATTTTTTCTGTAAGGCATCCCCGCTTCACCTGGGACTCTCAGTACCTTGTGACGTCTTTCCTTTATTTCTGTAGTGTTGTACGAGTGTTGAGAGTGTGCTACATGTTTTAATTTCGTATCGGCTGTTTTCGTTTAAATTATAAATACGGCTTCGTTTTGTTTTGTTTGATCTCTTTGATCTCTTGTTCGAACCTGCATGCGATAGTGTTCCCCTGCGGAAAGTCAGGGACGCGCTACCAAATCGCGATAGATGCGCTGCTCGGAAGCACCAAGCATTGGACTCATTATCTATGACTTTCTGAAAAATTTTCTGTGAGCGAGACGTATTCTCCAACAGACAGGTGCGGACGGACAAAATCAAGCTGAAGCATTTTTCTGTCAAGCATTGAAATAGTTCCTAGCCAACCTGCAAAACCGCAAATTTCACATTTGGGTGGCAGATTCCACCGGTGCAGTGGCCTATCTTCGCATCTCGAATGTGACTTCTATTCCTTTCAAGATGACCGGTTCAAACAGTTGGCTTTCTTAAAAGGCTTTTCAAGAGAATCGTCTCAATCTTCAACTTTTCATTTAAGCTCCTTCAAATGGATACTGAAAATTGCGACCTAATGTATTCATTTTCTTTTTCTTGATAATCGAAAAAATTGCGAAGTTCACTGAGCCACGTGAGTAACGAAAAAATGCTGCACGCCATAAATTTCAAAGCATTTAAGGCACCCTTTCAATTCCCGTCACTGCTGTGAAGGACATGAGCGTCTACTGTTGCCTCGGCGATCATCAAAAGTACAGCTACCGCGCCAGCACTCATCGAGCTCTACCATATAAAGAAGACACATTGCCTATTGAGAAGAAATGCATTCTTTCGTTTGCCATCAATTTTTACTTTCTTTTCTTCAATTTTGGTCTTGTTTTTTCCTTCGGCCCCGCTGTGCAATCTTTTCTTTTTAATATGGCACCAGTACAGAAGTAGCTGTATACGGAGTTTAGCGCGTCTAAGCACACAGTGGCTATGGCAGGCACTATGCTGGAGCGCTCTGCATTAATTTAAACCAGCTGGTGTTTTCTTACGTGTGGAGACATCGCCTATAGCACTCAGGCGTACTTGCATTTCTATTCAATCAAAATGCTGATGTGAAAAAAAAAATCATTTTGGCATGTAAAATTTATGACATCACTGCAACGATTATAGCGGCACCTTAATCACAGGAAATAGCAGACATCACTCGAGCGGCAACAAAGCACGCGCAAGTTCATGTATAAAACCTGAAAGAAATCATTCGCTTAAATAGCGACGTCGGGACGCAGTATATATACACCTCCTCTGCTATCGTTACCGTATTTAGAGGTTCAGCAGAAAGCAAGCAGTTCTGTAGCATCACTCATGAATACGGCAAAGCTGGGTTTTTTTCTTGTTTTGTGTCTGCTTACGTGAGTACTATCTCAAATAACACTTAAGCAATGAACCTTACTATTCCACTCATCTAACCTAGTCGAGGCAAGCATGCCAGAGGGGAACATGCTCCGTTACATAAAAGGCATGATGGCAGTGACAGTGGCTTGAAGTACACAATGCTTTTGGTTTGCAGTAACCTGAGTACGTACATAAGTGTACTCCAAATTGGGCTAGCTGGTTATTGTCATGGTCATAATTGCATTGTAGCGCTCTTGAAAAATGCAAAATGAAAGACAGAGTACATAGTTAAAAAGTGCTCCATGAACACTGTCGATATAATGAGTATTCAAAGAAAGGAAAAATAGCCGGTCGTTAGCACATACACGAAGGAGCACAGAGGATTCTTTTTAATAATTTGTGTTGTGCATCAATGGGATATTAATAGGGAAAGTATTTTTAAGACGGATCAGAAAGCAGAAGAAAACAATAACAGGCTGCCGGAGGCATACAAACCGACGACCTCTTAATTTTGCGTCCGGGGATGAGCTTCGGCGACGGCTGTCCAATGTTCTGCCTTCGGAGGTATTTATGTTTTGCGTGTAACCGAACGTTGAGAGTGTTCACCAGTGCCACCCTCGTCCATAGCGGCGGACGTAGTACGTCCTGTATTACCGCGAGTGCCACGTAGGAACGTGAGCGAACGGAGAGGGCGGAAGCTGTGCGAGAAGCCTATTATGCTTCCTATGGCTTCAAAAATGCCAGAATCGACGGCGGCATCGATTCAATGGCTTAAGCAAACTCGCAACCTCTTGTATTTTTTTATATCAAGGTTGACATAGCTGCATTATTGTTTCTTATTCTCCAATGAGAAGAAATCGACACATTGGTCTTCTAAGGCGGACTGTAAAGCTGAGAGGTGAGAGAGGGTTAAAACTCTGGCCTCCTACTCTGCATTGGGAAAGAAGTGAGGAAAGAAAGAGCCTTATGATAGGTTACATTCCCACCTGACAGCTGAGATTCAAAGGTTGTTTTCTCATTGAGGATATTTGTGCATTACCAAGAATATCTAAAACCCTAAAACAATGTTACTGATTTAATTTATGATGGAAGCCGAATAGAAGTAATGGGAATTATGGCGATAGTATTACGGTGAGGGAAACGTATGAAACACGACTACTTCTTTGGAGCAACCAAGATTTTACATATTGTTTCTGCGATTAACCTCCTGCAATGCCCACTAAACTGTGACTTGTTAGTTTTTTCGTGCGGTGTAGAACTAACAATAAAAAATTTACCGCCGTTTGCTATGCCTGTGTAACACCCAATTCAGCGAGAGCTATTTGTAATTTGGAATGTGCCCTTGGCTCTGCAATCTAGCGTCTTAAACTTAGAGATGCAACATTTTCGAAAAACTTTTTTCTTCCGATTTTTCCCCAGAATTTTGGAAAAAAGAGAGCAGAAGTAATTCACTGTTCTGCATTACAACAGTTTATTACAACGTCAAAGCCGTAACTCTCAGAGTGTAAATCACAGGCGTAAAAATTTCTACTCTTTCCCAAACAAATGCAATGTTTAACAGATCAATGGGATTCAGAAGCATCACGGCAGAAGCAACCGGTTCTTAAATAGGCGCGGCTTTTCTCAACTTATCCACTGTTTAGGCTATTAGAACACAGATTACTAAAATATACCGTCTCTTGTGCGGCTGCTATTTCTCCGGAGCGGAAGACTTTGCTGTATAAAATTCCAATTCAACAAACTGACACCCACACTACTTTCTATGCTCTCTCTACAGTTGATACAATAAAAGTAGTTGCGTCGCTGCGCCGACTATCAGGCGGTGAAATAGCCGGCTAAGTACTACCTCTTGTTCAGTCATTGTCACTGGGATCGTCTGAAACCTTTATCGCCATATTGAAGTAGGCGTGTACAAAAACAATATTTTTCAGCGTTTCATTATATTCCCTGTTCGTACGCAGAGCATGAATGTTGGCGCAAAAGCCGCACCAGTTCCGCTTACAAGCAGCTGATAATGGTGAAATCTGCAGAACACATCTAGCCGGTGGCATCAGCGTTTTACTGGCGTCAATTCTGTCGCACCATGTTGAAGGAAGCATGTGGCTCGTACAGGCCAATATTCCAGACATTCATTATATGGCTACGTTGGTCGCGTATTCTGTATCACTGGAGTACACTCTTCATACTTAGTGTTTCAAACTCATACTGTGCTCCGAGATCCAGTGAAACGCAGACGAGATTTCTTAGTCACCCAAATTTTCCCCGTTATGCGTTGGCTTAAGCAGTTCTGCTGCGCACTGCCCGGGATGAACTGTGAACTCTTTGCGTGTTTTCAAGGCTTTTTCAGGAAGACACCGTTCACTTTGCAAAAGTACACAGGACTGCGCATTCGATTGCATTTCCTGCTCTCATCGAACAACAGGGCTTGGTCACTTTCTGCTGCATTGGCAGCTTTGCGATGGGCTTTAGCAACATATGGCGAATTTTTAATGCGTCCCAGAACTCTTTGTCAAGACGACCTTTTGGGCACGTTGGTTACTTAGCTTCGACTTAACTTCAGCGCGAAAAAAGACGATCACAATTCTGTATTCTGTGAGCGCATGAGCGGCCGAATTTTTATATTTCCTATGCATTGGCAAAATAAAATCAGTTGTAGGCGCAGCGATTGTCGGTGTCGTGAGTGTTTTCTTTTCATTGTGTTTGTCTTTTCTCGTACTGCAGTTATGTCTGCTTCATCCACAACGTGAAGCGTTAGAGCCGTAGCGAATATTAATTTTTCCATTATAGCAATTTTCTGCACGACCTCCTTGTTTTTCAAAAGACTTTCAAAACAGAGGAAAGCACCACACTCCATCCTGCCTTACTCGGAAACTTGTGGCTTGTGCTCACACCTTTGCTGTAGTTGCTTTCCATCCTTTCCTTGAATGTGGCCAATACCGCATATACCACCAATACCACCTCATTTCCCTTCACTTGTATGCTTAAAAGTTCAACGAGGGCCTCGAATTTGGCATTCTGATGCCATAGGTAGAATAAGAGGGTTGTCACACAGCTTCCGCCCTCACCGTTCGATCTCGTTCCTACGAGGCACTCGCGCTAATACGGGGCGTACTGCGTCCGCCGCTATGGACGAGGTTGGCGCTATGGACGAGCGTGCGCAAAAAGTAATCGCTCTGACATGAGGAAATCTTACAGTAACGAGACCACATGCCGCTTTCGTGTTGCTGGCAATTGTTTGTTACCCGCGCCTCTAACTTGTCGCTGCCGACGTATTCCATAATAACAGATTTCTCCTTTCATATACATGTATATGACGGTATACCCGTAATTGCCGGTGTGGATTGACTTGAAAAAAGTATTTAACTTAACGACAGACTCTCCTTCGACGTTCTTCCAGTATCAGTGACAAGACTGATGCACGAAGCCTTTTCCATACTTTCTCTCAGAGATATGGTAGCCGCTTCGCATACTGCATCAAGCAGTGGGCCAGCCAAGCTGGGCCGCCTTGTTGGCTTGTAGAAAGGACTTAGTGCTTTAGGTATAGCCTGCCAGCATTCATTTGTCCCTAAGGTCAACGGAGAGTTAGAACCTTATATAGCATTGCATTCATTCATTTTCGGTGTTCATTCTTTTTTCGGTGTTCATTCTTTTTCAAGTGTCCTTTTATCGATGAACTGAGTAACCACCGCACTAGCTGACGCTTTGATGCATACTGCACTGCCCGCTTCGTCTGAACTTCTACTCTTACCTAAAGGGCTGCCAGAATGTCTTCGTGGTGTCACTTCCTGTCCAGAGTATTTCAGGCGCAGAGAAAAGTACTTGGAAAGGCAAGTGGCATCGGGAAAAGCGCCGCTGCTGTTGCATTACTCACAGTCGGCGGGTCTCCGTTTCCCGCCAACGTTTTTCAGTGAAGTGCATTCAGACTTCGGAAAGTGGCTGCAACAATACAGAGTCCGCTTTCACGCTCGTTTAAACGGCAGTTGTGTACAAGTGTTGGACGGAAAGCGAAAATGCGGCTATAAGAAGCACTAAGCCACGAGAAACTGCACCCAAACGATGAAGTTCTGCTGATGGTGGAGCTGACATTACGACACATCTATGGCGATTAGTCAGTCGTCGTTCGACTGTTCGGTTTCAGTGGTGAACTGTGTGCAACCGAAGCTTTATTGCTGTGCCTTTTCCTACTCGGAAATCTAGCCGATTTCTTCGTACTCCGCTGAAATAAACAGAAAAAAAAACGTTTTTTTTTTCTTTTCAGGATCTTCGCGTTTTTTTCCCTAGCTTCACATCTGTATTACCACTATGCCAATGCAGCGCTCAGAAGGCAAACTTCTTTCCGGGCTGTAGCGAGTAGTGCCATGCCCTTTTACTCTTAGTTTCTCCTTCGTGCTTTGTCAACGAGCCAACACCAAAAAACCGGGATACCTTTTAGGCGAAACATATCATCAGGTGCGTCAGGTTCAGATGGCAGATGTTGCGGCTAGCAACACCTTTTCCTTCCATTTTCATTTTATTATTAAAAAGCCACCAACGACAACAAATTACCGCTGAAATCTCCGCTGCAGCTCCAGTACTGCACAACAGTGTTCCAGAAACCCACACTGTAGGACTAAGAACTATCGCCTAGAACCCGCTGCCCAACCAATCGCCCGGAATGCGAGCCCTTCTAAACACAGGGAAACTTTTTAGTTCGTTTTGCGCGGTGCACTCTGTCGTGCATCGCGCAGTTTTACTCTTCGTATATCAGTTTTCCTCTTCGTATGGACGGTGCTGCAGAATCCACACGCTGAGGGTGAAGCGGCCACTGAAATTCACTTGGGGTTTGTTACATCTAACCGTCTGAACGTTTTACTTCATGCAAACGAGTTATAAAATTAGCGTTTAAAGGGAATAGACGTTCCTTCATAATATGTATTGCCTCGCTGTACACTATTTTGTTAGTGTGGAGGTCGACTGCAACAGCGCCAGTTGAGCACGAAAACTAATTCATTGCACATTTTACATATTCCAGTTACCTGACGGTTGAGAACCCGTGTGCTATATTTCCGTATAAGAAGTATGGCGCGGGAAATTTTCTTCTGAAACTTGGTTTTTGAAAGGAAACAAATATGAGGTGTGTATGAGGTGTGAGGTGAGGGATGAGGGGGTACAACCAATTTCATTGATCGCCATCTTGGATTCGAGAAACCAAAACTATGCCGCCAGTTCGCCCCTTGACGTTATACACACAGTTCTACCTCTACCCACCATATTGGACCGTGACGTCATCATTGGCACACGACAGGTGGTCTTTTCTACATTGCTATTGTGGATGGTGCTACAAGTCTCAGTGCGAAATGCGCTGTTTTCTAGTTGAAGCCACAGATGCCGCTTTAATATAAGGGTGGTAGAGACCTCATGAAATCTCGAAACTTGATGAGTACTTGCTGCCACAGATGGCGCTGTGATCAAAGGTTGCAGCACACAGTAAGAAATCTCGAAATGTGATGAGTAAGCGCTCACGCTCTTAAAAATGCATCCTCTTCTTTCTCTCGGGTTTAATACTGTAATCTGTACAAGAAAAAAGCCACACATCATGATTGATTTAATTAAACATACTGCTAAAGCACTCGCTTAAATATAAGCGCCAATTGTGCGCATGACGGCCGTCTTATAGTACAAAATAACGTGAGCAGTTATTTGGAACCACGAACCTTATTCTATGATAGCCTGTTTGATATCATCTAAATATGATTCTTTCCTATCTGCGGTCTTTTGCACTTCTGGGGACCACCCTCCTCGCAAGTGTTAGGAATTTAGAATGTTGTAATTTAGAAGTTAACTATTTCTGTGGTTGAACACTCCAAATTACACTTCTATCCGATACCTTCAACTGCCGCATCTACTCTTGCATGGGTCGACAGATTGTGTAAGTCTTGCTCTATACTTCCACACCGGAAAAAAAATTTGAATGTTGCATTCATAAACAGTTTCCTAGATGTCAACGTACTATCAAAGCAGCCAGAGCTACGGGGCGCTTTGAGCAATTCATCACCGAAGTGGAGCTACCGCTGCTCTTCGCAGTATATAGAACACTTTTAGGCGAAATCTAGATCACGTATTAATTTTCTTGACGCCTCCGCACCCAAATATGATGGCTCGTTGAATTGCTGCCGAGAACGGTCAAATACTGCTGATAATGGGTGATTCGCTGCTGAGTAATGAGAGAAGTTTTAGTTTAGGACTCTTTGCATCAAAAGCGCGTGTTCTATGTGGAGGTGATGCGGTGGAACTCCGGCCTTATGTCGGTATCTTGCTTATGACCTATTCCACACAGCCATCCGGAGCAATATATCCGTCACGAACTAGTCAGAACTCAAGACCTGAATCCAAACCACCCACTGAAACAAAACATTCGGTACCACGAAGCTAGAAAACATTGTACAAAGCGCTGATTTTCGAATTCAAAGTTACCTTGAGAACGTTTTGCGGTGCTCTCATGAAAAAAAGGAAGCCGTTCGTGAAACATTTGCGTAATAATAAGGGCAACAAGTCGCACAGATTTCAAAACCTCGAACCGCGTCAAAACTCATTGCTTTCCGCAGCAGTATTGCTGGAATCTTTATCCCTCCGTTCTCTGAGCCCAATTACACCGCTTCAGACATACCGTACAGCGTTGCCAAAGCTGTAGCGTGTCTATACGGGCTGGCAACGCCCATACCTGAAATGTAGAGTTCATTTTGTCCAAAGTAGACAAAAACACTTTTTATTGTGATAAACATTATGTACCGTATGACTGCAAGTTGCTGGACTTCCTTTTTCTTTTTAGCACATTTTCCTCAGCCTCTCTAAAAGACCTCAAAGAGTAATAGTGTAATGACCCGTAGTGATACGCGGCAGTCACGCGTATTCGTTTTTACTTCATCCGCAGCAAAAAAAATCGCTCGCGATCAGTGCATATTACATCAGCCAGCTCAATAACTAAACGCCTGGTAAATGTGGCCATGATCTGCAATGCTTAGCAGGACATTTTATATCTACATTATTTTAGTCCGGACTGTCACCGATGCTTGTAGAAGCTTGAGTGACAAGTAGCGGGTCGTTAGGGTCCGAGGATGCACTTCCTGCTTAGTTTTGTCCAAAGTTCAACCTATACTTGGGTAAATACGGTATGTAGATTTGCATGCTCGTATATAAGTCGTGAGCACCGATGCTTCAGCAGGAATGTTGTACCCTTTTAGGAAAGGATGGTGCTCTCTGTGGTGCCGTCCCCACGCCCCTGGGTGCCATCTATTCAAACAACCGGGGGTGAGTCCCTTTTTTTCTCTATATGTAATTGTCAGTGCTTCATGTAAGCACATAAGGAAAGCAGCTCAGTTCGTGTTTGATTAGTTTTACAAAATCATTAAATAGCGTCCCCATCGCAGCATAATATATATGGCAGGGGCGTCGGACAAGCTCGGTCAACTTCTCGCGCACTGGCCCTCGTACTGGCACCTGGGCAAGTTGATTTTTCTAGCATATCAAGAATAGGCAATTCCAGGACCCTTTCATGGCATCTTAATGTGCAATCACAAAATACAGGAGCCTTTAACGTAAGAGACGGCTGTGGCAAGTAGGCGTAGAAGAAGGGGGATGTAGAAGAAAAAAGAGCACATGCTGTTTTGTCGCTTTGTAATGACCTTTCGCTCTAGATTTGCTAAACGTTACGCTCAGAGACAACATCCTTTCATACGCCACAAGTATATTAAGCAACGGGAACTCCTTGTTTACATTGGTTCTGTTTCATAACACTAGTTTTCAATGTAAACCCCTAGAAAGAATTTGACGGTTTTCAAGCGCCAGCTGCCAGAGATTTACTTGCGACAAAATTTCAGAAAGTAGTAAAAAAACGTGTTGTAAAACTGATTTAACAAGGCAAAATTAACATCACTGCCGCGTAGCCTTTTTCTAGTAGGTGAATTAATGTTGCCTGCCAAGCCAGATTTCAAGTTCACGCTTTCTGGCCTTCCGGTGTTCAATAAAGCGTTGTTACTACAACACAAGCGTACAACAACACGAGCCATCATTCCCAACTTTTTATTTCTTGTTAATATCAGACCCATTCACACACACGAAGCGGCACCAAGAAAGGAAGAGGACAGAGAGGATGATTGACAGAAATCATGCCACTCAGTTTTTGCTGATCGCCGACTACTTAAAAACATAAGCACTTTTCTTGTTAGTCCGAGCAATGCCGCGCTCACAATCATATTTCGCTAACGCGCAGTCCTCATAGCTTCAATATCTTCCTGAAGCCGAAATCTTAGTGACCTCACTTTACTCAAGCACATAGCTTAGTTCCATTTAGAGAAGTTAAACTGATGTTCCAGATAGGCTAAGGAAACATGTGGGAAGTTTCAGTTAAACTCAGAAACTTTTAGTAGAACACAAAGCTCCACATACATGTAAATATAACAAATGTTTAACATACAGTCAGCTCGCGAATCTCGACCTAATCGATGGCTTCACTATTCAGCGTCGCTGCACGAGAAGAGCGTCTAACCCGGCTTTTTGTTTAGCGTCCTCTCATTGAATGTTTTGGACACTGTGGGCACTTCTCCAAGGGCCTGTTCACACATCATTGAACTGCAAGAGAAGAACCCTTTGCACGAAGAGCACATTTTTGTGCATGATATTGCTGGGCCACAGATATTCCGAGCAATCTCCATGGTCAAAGGTTATGATATTTTATGACACGACGATGTAGTGTTTACATGACCATTTATTTGCTCGCATTTTCATGCTGCATTACTTGCGCTTAATGTTGGGAACAAATAGTCTTGTACTGAATTTCACACTTAGCTGCTGAAGCACTCACCACAAACACAAAAGAGAATAACTACAGGGGTAATATGAATCACAATATGGAGTGATTAGCATTATACTGTCTACCAGCGTTATGGAGAATTTAAATCACGCAAAACTGAGAAAAGTAGGAATAATCACTTATTCTGCAGGCAACACCTATCTAAATATAAGGCTGGTCCTGCCAAACTTAAGGTTGCTGAAAACCAAAAGGGCACTTTTCAGCCAGATCACATTTCCAGCTTTCATGCGTTATCAATTTTTCCGCAAGTTTCTTTCTAAAAACAAATCCACAAGCAGCTGTTTGGACGCGAGGTCATTATTTCTAGTGAAGAGCCCAAATGAAAATGAACAAAGCAGAAACAGACGTTAAGAAAATGAGATACAAAGAGATGAAAAATCTTCTATTGTAACAGTGAAAATTCTTTACAAGCTAATTACAACTAATATTAGCCGACAGTTGCAGAAATCAAATTGTAAAAATGTGTATCAGCTGCGTAAGTTGCAGAATATACACTCGAAGCAAACAGGCGGTTCTAAGAAAAAACCTCCTATACGGGTGTTTTTCTGCACTAAACTGTTTGTGTTCACACCACATATAAAAATTTTTAAATCGTTCATTCCCTTCCATCGACTACTTCTGCTACGCCATGTAGCTGCCTTTTGTTTCACGCGCCTTTCGTCATCGATATCTTTTGCGAATGTATATCGCTTAAAGGCTCAGATACATACAATAACAGCAACTGGCTCACTAGTCTTGATTTCTCTCGACCAAATAAAGGCAATAAAAAATTTCAGGGTTATGTTCGGTGACAGCTCGCTCAAACCTTCGTCAATTGCTAAATATCACACGAATGATGCGCATGCGTGAGCATGCATTCACACGAACGATGCGCATTTATCGGACCCAGCCATTCACTCAAAAGCCAAAATGATGCACCGTAAGCTCAATGAAGCGCTTACCGTGCAAAGCAGAGCCCATATGCTTCCACGCAACAATATACCATACACTCATGTAGTTGATTTAAGGATCAGAATACTCAGAGCTCGTTGACAAAGTATGAAAGACCACGTAAAAAATAGGCACCCAATTTTCGTTGCTTGGAGTCGCCAATGCAGTCGTCTCAGCTCAACCTGCACTTGTGTTCATTTCGGCAGAGCGAGTAGGCCTGACGTCATCACCGCCATTCCACAGGTACTTCCTCAGAAGCGAAAAGAGGGAAAAAGGGAGCGAAAAGAAGGAAGAAAGAAGAAATAGACTGCAGGTCCCCATAGAATAGAAAAAAGGTGCATACTGCAAGTAAAGAAAGATGGAAGGCGGTGGAGATGCTGCGCATCGAAAGGCAAAGAATCGTAGAGGAGCCTGCCCGGCAGCCTATGCAGAGGAGAAAGGCGAGCGGGCAGTATAGGAGCAGCGGGCTGGCGCGTAGACAGCCGCCGGTAGAAACCAATATTTCCACCTCCGAGGTTCTCCAATCCTCTGAGAAGAAGCTGCAGCCACTCCAGAAACCGCGACCCACCGGCGGAGACGCCACCCCCGCCACCACACAGCAAAACCGCCGTGAGCGAGCCGCCACCACGGCAACCTAGACGAGGGGAAGTGCACCACTATAGGAGCGCGCAGGTCAAGTTGAGGGCCGACAAACGGACCAGGAGTACGAGGAGCACCAGTCGAGGAAGTAGAGGCCGCCGCTTGAAGGAAGAAGCGCACAGGCGATGAAAAGTTCTCTTGGGCACCTTCGCAGAAGCGGTAGCGCGGAGAGGAATCACAATATGGCCGCTGGTCAGCGGGAAAGCCGGCGGGACAATGATGGAAGCCGCCGAGCAGCCCAGACTGCTGGCGACGGCGACGAAGTATCTATCAGCAGAGCAGCGATGAACAACAAGTTGAAGGCAGTCAGCATGGTGGTATGCCAGGGCACTGCACTTGCTGAGAACTTATAGGAATCCAAGTACAAAACCCTATAGCGAACAAAGGCAGGGCCGCAGCCGCCAACTAAGGCGAAGCGAGGGGCATCCCCGTTTCGGCGGGAACATTCAGGCGATTGGATCCCAGGTATCACGCGCCCACTGGCCACGTGCCCAACGGCGGAAGAGAAGTCTCCTATCGCGTGGCTCGCCGCCTTTTCATCTTGTTAACGGTGACTTAATTCTCTTCGGAACACGTCATGAAGTAAATGGAGCCTGTGTTCCACACAATTGTTTCAAGGAAAAATGAGGAGCCGGCTGGTCCAGTAAAATTAATATGTTCCACATTAATTCTATTTACCAAGGCAAGAAAGGGGCTACAAAGCTACCCGCCGCGGTGGCTCAGTGGTTAGGGCGCTCGGCTACTGATCCAGAGTACCCGCGTTCGAAGCCGACCGCGGCGGCCGCGTTTCGATTGAGGCGAAACACAAAGGTGTCGGTGTGCTGTGCGTTGTCAGTGCACGTTAAAGATCCCCACGTGGTCGAAATTATTCTGGAGACCTCCATTACGGCACCTCTTTCTTCCTTCTTTTCTCTCAGTCCCTCATTTATGCCTACCCATACGACACGGTTCAGGTGTCCGCCTAGATGTGAGACAGATACTGCGCCGTTTCCTTTCTCTAAAAATATATTCGAAATTTTCTACAAAGCTGTGTGTTCCAGTTAAAAAGTTAAAAAGCTGTAACCTCGAACACCATGCCATCGAGAGCTCTTCTTTAAATCCGCGTACTAAGTGGCGTAGCTTCTTGGCTTCCGACATAACTGGGTCAGATCACCGGAAGAGCCGCGTCACGTCTTCGACATACATGGTGACCGTCTCGTTGGGCATCTGCATCCGGGACTGCAGAGCCAGCTCAGCTCGTTCCCGACAATCCGCGCTGGTGTATGTCTCGAGAAGCCGACGGCGGAATTCACGCCTTGATGTCAAAACATCGTAATGGTTCTCGTACCTCGCACGAGCGCCGTCTTCCAAGCTGAAGAAGATGTTCCGCAGCTTCGCGGCGTCGTCGCACTGATTGAACGAGAGGACGCGTTCAAACTGAACAAGCCACTCTTCCACGTCCTCAATATTCTGGATTACTAGCCTGGCAAAGCTGACAGCAGGAATCCTGCCACAGCCGTCACAGAACAGCATTCTTCTCTTCCGGATCCCTCATCTTTTTTTGAACGTTATCCCGCCGCGTCGGATTCTGCTAAAAACTCCTCTCTGGTTGTGCTGGCCAGTACTGTGTGCTCCGCCAGGTCACCACTGTCAAGTATCAGAACGCCTCGGCCTTCCTGAAGACTGCCTCACGTCCTAGGAAATCTGACACCGTGCATGTCTCGCGCCTAAAGCTCTTCCAGTCGTCAAGCCCTGAAACTTCTTATTCAACGCCTGGACGGTGTTTTTACATACGCGGTTGCTTCAGCGGTCAATGTGAACGGGAACAACGAAACCGAAGTACCTGAGCTTGGCGTGTGCTTTGTGCCTTGGGTTTGGCCGGTTCTCTGGCGCGCTGTCCATCTTGAGTTCATCCTCAGGCTTGCGCGCCTGGACTTGACTCGGCCCCTGCCACGACACAATATTAGTGCGAAAGCAATATTCTGATGGGCACACCCCAAGAAAGATCTTGCTATATTTTTGGGTTTGTACCAAGTAAAGAAAATAAATAAAAATAAAACAAATAATATTAGCGACATGGATACGAAGTCGCAGCGGCGCCAACAAATCAGCTTCGCTGGCCACTGCCCGAGAGTACTACGCATTCGCCGCTGCCGAGCACGCCTCATGTTAAACTGCAACACACTGTAAAGCTGTGCACTGTGTACTGGAAGCTACCGGAGTGAAAGCATTGAAGGTTATGGTCTGTTCTTCAGATATGTTGCAAAATCTTTCTTTTATAGTGCTTCTATCGCTCGCATCAAGCAGTTAAGTCTGTCATAGAAAACAAATGGGGAACGTTTTTGACGATGGCAAAAACGTTAATAGCAAAAGCATTCAAGCCTGCCGACGGGAGATGTGCGGGTGTATTGACTGTTGTAGTGAAATCTTACGATATATAAAAATATTGCGTCCAAAATCTCTTCCCTGTTCAAAAATGGTTTTATTCAGAACTGTTGTGTGTGAAACACAGACCAGATTTTAGGCAAATGCCTTTTTTTAAAGTATCTCAGCCGCACCATCTTAGTATATGAATATATATGAGCGGGAATTGGGTTTTAACAATGCGCTTATTACTCTTTATATAGCACCTATATGTGCCTATTTTGGGTCTTATTGCCTTTATATGCCTATATATTTGTCAGGAAATTAAGTAGGAGCAGGACTATTAAAGTGGCTGAAATAAAATGAGTAAAGGAAATGGAGTCTTGCAAGCCCTCTCCTGTTTTTTAAAGTGGGTGCGTTATTGGTAGTCATCAGCAGAAAGGGAGATATAGAGGTATTAATACCTTTAAAGATTAAGTGGACGGCTTTTCGCTAGACCATTTCGTGTCCTTTTATGTCCTTCAGTGGGAAAGCGCTATTCTTACGTGGGACCCCAAGCAATACATCGCAATGTTTGTGGGTGTGCGGAAAATGAAATAAATAAATAAAAATAAATATCCGCGACTGTTCTTAGGACCTGCGGCGGCGGAAGGGATGAGCTTTGTTGGCAACTGCGCGAAAGCTGTAGGCTATCGCCACAGTTTGTTTTTTTATTGCATGGAAATTGGACCGCAAAGAAAAATCTGAGTATACTTATGCCACAGAAGACCAGACCGTGTAACGCCAACCCACCATACCCCTCCCCCCCCCCCACGTCCGTGTCTTCAAAATCATCAAACGTCTGGGAGGAACACACATGCAACCAGAGAAGGGTGCCAGTTACACGGCTCTCCAAGTGTACCATATACTCGCCGCACTAAAGCACTTTGCCCACGAGACAACGATTTTGACGACCGCGGTGATTCGGTGTGGCGGCCCATTATGCGATTTTTCCAGAGACTAAACAGTCCCATCAACATTAATAGATCACGTTGCAGACAATTTTTCTCAATAGAAAAAAAAACGGATACTATAGGGTCTGATTGCAATCTCTTTTTTAAGTGTCCGCTCTAAAATGTCTCAGAAGAATTTGACATCATTGCACAGAATAAAACAATGGTCAATAGTCTCTGGTGGATTGCACAGTAGGCAATTCACCATCCATGGCAGAAACATCTCCTTCGAGTAAAGCCATGCCTTGAAAGGTGGCGTTGATATGTGCAGTTTAAGCAACCTTTTTTGCAGCAGATGAAATGCATATTTGCTTAACATGTTTAAAACACTGGGGTTCAGAAACTCCACAGAAGGTTTCCTTTACAACGTGATAGGAAACAAGCACCCTGTGTGTATGTTAGCCATCTGCCTCTTCGAGAGCCAATACAGGTAAGTTAAAGAAAAGCGCACAGAGAGGAAATTAAAGGTATCAGCACCCCATATATGGGGTGCTGATATCCATTTTTTTCTGACCGGGGTCTAAAATACGTTTTGAAGCTCAAGTTTTTGGCGCCTAAAAGTAGATTTTTGGTGCCTAAAAATGCAGACTCCGGTAATAATCTTCAAAAAATAGTCGATATTGCGTTGCAGATAAGCGCAGTTTTCTGCAAAAAATTCTTCATTTAACTGAAAAGTTGTTGCACATATTGTATTGATTTCTCTACCGGAACATATTTCAAATTATGTGGGGCATTTTTAAAGTTCCACAAGGTTTATTTACAAATTGCAACCTATACTGATTCAGGTTAGGAGTATCCTTGGTGAAATTCCGTCGATCTTCCAGATTTTTTTTTATATAGCTGTGTTTTTAAGCTTGTCTTCTTTTTGGGGGAGAAGACAGGTTCGCTTTGGGTACTCTTCCTGCCACTGGCAATAACTGAGCAGTATCGTTGGCAAGCAGTGTATCCAATGCGGTGGATGTGTGTCCAATATTAAGACGATAAGAACGGTGAATGGCCTCGCATTCTGAAGAAAATTTAACGCGGTCAACAGATGAAAATGAATTCGCACGGAAGTGTTCTAAGCTCAAACGCATCTTCCCGCTTCTTATCCTCTTGTTTTTCAGGTTTGTCAAAGAATTGAGGATTGCCCTTTCGGATGCGTGTGCTGGGGTGGTCTAGGGGAAGATGGGCTTACAGATGGAGAATGCTGGTGCAACAGTACACTGCCGGAGCCATGAAAAATAAAAAGCTCTCGTTCCCAGATGATCTTTTTGACTCAATTTCGCTTCTATTCAAGCTTTCACCGTGTCATTTTTATATTATTTTAAAGGTATTTACGCCAATTTTCTCTAGACCATAAGTGCCTAGGAGTCAATCTAATAGTGTGTGTGCTCTCCTGCGCTTATTTTAATCCGGAATCTCCATCCTTTTGGCCATAGGAGTTCGACCCACGTCCCTATATGATTGAGCTTCACAACGAGCATACGCAAACACTCAAAAGAGTCAAGACACAAGCGAAAAGTGCTATCCAGCCAACTAAAAAAATATCCACGTACTTTTCCTATCGTGTATAGCGAGACCAGCTGCAGCCGAGACACAGCACTTCTGCTGCATGTTCTCCTATGCAGAACACCATACCGTAACACTGCAAGAACAGCTTTCCAGCACTTTGCCAATTTTAGCACTGCACTTAATAGACGTGTCATAAATCACGTGTGCCGCGAATGGTGATATAAATATGGCCCACCCGTATGGCGCACAGGGTTCGGAGTGTGCAAAAAGAATCGGCATGATTTGGCGCACAAAGCTGTTAGTCGAGTTGAAGCATGGTGAGTGTGACTGTGAGGTATTCGTGTCGACGACATTTGTTTCTCGAATCCGTAATGGGGGCGACCTTCGGAGGGCCGCGGAAGATGAACCAATGGTCGCAGAGGTATTCGGGCGGCACGAAACGAATCGACATCTTGTGATGTACACGTTGATATCGGAATTTGTCGAAAGCAAAGAGGAAAACAACGTTTTTGTTTTTTACTCCCTAAGACCGCGTGGTGCCTTTAATCTTTGTGTTGCTTCTTGGCGGTATTTACTGGACAGGAAAATAAAAACGATTTCAGCTGGTAGCCGCAGTCAGCGCACCGTGCGTTTGTCTTTCTTCAGTTGTGCGTGTTTTCTGCGCTGCTTTGTATCGTTCACGTATATTTTCCACAGATAAAAACGAGCAAACTTAGCGAGGAAACGTACTTAGTGCAAAGATTGAAAAAGGATAGGTTGCTTGTTTGAATGGGCATAACGTCCCAAAGCGACAGAGGCAATGAGGGAGGCCGTAGTGAAGAGCTCCTGAAATTTCGACCACGTGGGGTTCTTTAACGGGCACTGACATCGCACAGTATACGGGTCTCAAGAATTTCGCCGCCATAAAAATTGAAGCGCCGCGGCCGGGATGGAACCCGCGTCTTTCGGGCCAGCAGGCGAGCGCCATAACAACTGAGCCATCGCGGCGGCTAAAAAATGATAGGAACAAGGACAATAACAAAGTTTACGAGCTGAAATTAACACCTATTGGTACTTTAGGGCATTCATGAATTAACAAAAAACTTTCAGACTCCTCGTCCCATTATGAATTTTAGAAAGGTCGTTAGTAAATTCCATAAATACACTGCCCTACGTGCGGAAAATTTACTTTTTTCTATAATAGCCACACTTTTTACTGCTGTTTTAGATGCGCACCTTCGCTCGTCGTGCTTGCGAGAATGTGAGATCAACTTATGCACGAGCGCAGCTAACGCTTAAACACACGGACAGCTTACTCAATCTTCTGATTTTTATTTTGGGGTTAGACTAGTATACATGCATGCGATTATGAAATGTGCCGAAAGAAATAAAGAGGAAAAAAGAAAATAGAAAGACAAAACTATTTAGTCTTCAGATGCTAACCGTTAATTATGCGATAATCTTTTTGATAAGTATTTTTTACCGTCAGTGACTAGATTTCTTTTGAAAGCGATAGACAGTGCGCTGAGGTGGCTAGACATCCTTAACCAAAAAATAAAAGCATATTTTCACGCCAGCGGGAACATCCTTGCTGCAGGCTTTACAGCCCAAGTGATGCTGTACTCGAGAAATTTTCTTTTTCACGGTATTTGCTGGGTAAAATCGAACGAGAAGAAAATGTTTCCGAAGTCTCGGTGAGTATTAGGTACCAAAATTGGCCGATTTTTTGTTTAGTTGACTGAGTTTTCAGTTTACTGCAGAAATAGCTGTCTGAAGTACGAATTTTCTTGTCTAATTGATAGAATTTCCGTTTACGACATGGACCTTCACTGCACGGCCTCTAGACGAGTGCGCAAGCTTTGCTGAAGGCCAGTCTTGAGTGTCATGGAGTAAGCTCTCCTTGAGGCCTGAGAACCTCGGGCAAGGTTTGGAGCAATGAAGGCGCAGTGAAAGCTTATTAGCTGCAGGAAACACTCGATGACATGCGAAGAAAACTGCGCGCCGTTACCTCACGGAATCGTTTCGGAAAAGAGGTAAATACTGGAAACTGCAGTCGGCCTCTATATTGTATACTTTCTGCAGTTAGCGCATCTCAGTGACACAAGTTCCAGTGAGCATCCACAAATGTCTGTAGAAAAGGCCCATGGAAAGACTTGATTCGACATTTTGTGGAAAATGATGTCACATTTTGTAATACCTGATGCGTTGTGGGGATTGCTATAAGCTGACATTTTTTTTTTATTTCTCGTTTCCTTGCACTATCCTAGCGATGCTCTAGTTCTGTATATGAATACTGATGTAAAATGTTTCACTTCCTGTGTCGATAACAACTTCGCTCTGAAAACTGAAAAGTGCTGCAAGCTTTTCCGGGGAAAAAAAAGCGCGAATAACATTTTTTCTATGATTTTCTAGCGTACTATCGCAACTTCGAGCCGCACTTCAAATCTCTGAACGTAACGCCTTAAGAGCTTTGTTGGTCTCGCGAAATTAAGGCGGCTACATGCGCATGGCCGATTATATTTTTTTTCATTAGACCGGGTGCAAACCCCGGTAAGGGTTTCCACCGTTACACTTGTAGTGAGAGCCACAGTTCTGTCTCCTCTGACGTCCAAAAGTGGAGTCATCTGGTTGCTTTAGAAGGTCAGGGTGGTGTACTTGGCATCGGAGACGAGATCTGAGATCATGGCCCCGGTTACGGTTGCGTTTCCAGCAGCGTAGAAAACCTTGGCGAGAGATTCGTGGAGATGAAAAGCCGACGGCCTACACTTCTGCACAGAGCTGGGGCTTCGCCTTTACGAAGGGCTGAAGGCGAGCTAGACTGTGCAAGAATTATTTAAAATCTCAAGCTGTCATCGCTACCATCCTAACTTTCATAACCTACTACGCGCAACCAAATT
Organism: Amblyomma americanum; assembly: GCA_030143305.2. Taxonomy (NCBI): domain Eukaryota; kingdom Metazoa; phylum Arthropoda; class Arachnida; order Ixodida; family Ixodidae; genus Amblyomma; species Amblyomma americanum. The sequence goes on from JARKHS020026996.1 coordinate 117,251, forward strand.
CCAATTTCCTACGTCCCAACCTACCCACATATTCCCCGGCCGATTAGGACATTGTCCGGTCCCGCTCCCTGGCATTATGGTCTAGTTATCTTACCTTCTTTTTTCATTTCCCATTTCAACAGCCGGTTACTAAACTCGACTGTCCTCCCTTGGACCTATTATTTACATTTACATGGGAAAGAAGATGAGAAGCATGCTTCCAAAGGCATTTTGGAAAAGAATCTCTTTTTTTACCAAAACCGAGCATGCTATTACAATTTCATATTTAAAACTGTTATGGGAACGAGCAATCTCCAGCGATTGAAGGCTATGAATATTAAAGAATACCAACATTACGGTACGTAGTTACTTATGTACATGAACGGCCAATAAGTAGTAGGCGTGCTGCTCCCAAACAATAAAGCGATCAGCACCCTGCGGTTTTGAGTCGAAATAACGCGTTGGACAGGAGGATCAAGTCAAAGCATTTCCCATAGACAACGTAAAAAAAGTGATGTACTGCTGAAAGCAATCACCTGTCAGGCTGAATGCCATCATGGCAGCGAATTTGCGCTGCTGGGCTAAAAAATATGTCTGCTTCAGCAGCGATCAATCATTTGGCTGGGTTTAATGGCCCGCACCAACACCTGGGCTTCTGTGTGGGATCAGGGAGCAGTGACAATGTGTATGAGGGAAACGAAATGCAGTGAAGACATATAAGCTTCTACTTAAGAGAACTTAACCACGCAAAAGGAATCCCTGCACCGCATCAGGGGTCGTGTAGAGCTGAAGCAAGCACGGGAAAGCATAGAGCATTAGCAGAAAACTAAAGCATATGAAAAGAACACGACACGTTTAAATTACGACATTACGGAATTGAAGCTCCTTGCGTGCACCATTTCAACGTCGCGTTTTGAACGCTGACTCAACCTTAAACGCGCAAACTACTCTGGTGTGAGCAATCTCTCTTAAGTTTCCAGGCATTGTAGCACAAGGGCGATATGACAGCCAGATAGTCTATAGCGTATCCTACCGGAGGTCTCGCTGGCGCCGTGTGCCTCAGAGCTTCGGTCTACAATTATTGAAATTGGCTGTGTTGCTGATAAAAGGATTGACAACACATGTGTAAGAGAGTAAGTAGAATAAAGGCCTTTTAAAGGTCAAAGGGAAGCAACAATATCTTTTTTTTTTTTTGAAGTTAAGTGCAGGATTCAAGATAACCTTCCTAATGAACTCCCGCAGAGGAGCCCAGTTGAACTGCGTGATTTTGTTTCTGTGAAAAAAGCTCACAACACGAGAAATATCTGTAAATTTCAAGGCCAGCACGCGCTGATCATTATATCCATTGCAGTCGCATTTTCCGAACGGCACATGGAGGAGGCAGACAGAGGAAAAGACAGGACCAAGCACTCCCTTTCAACTACAGAGAAATATTAAAGACGAAAAATAATAACACTGAGTTGTTAATATGGGATTGGTCGTCTCCGTGCCCGGGAGGCAACGAGTGCCTATCAACCCAGCGAGGTCTGCAAGGTTCTCTTGCATTTATGAGTCCCTCCACTGCACGCACAATTTTTCTGCCGTGAAACGACCCTTCTCATAGCAGCTAAGCCGAGAGCATCCTCCACGCTCCAGCAGCAAGAGAAGCAACAGATCCGCAACCTGCGAAACACGTCGAAGAAAACTTGCACTCTGCTTTATGGTAGCCCCAGGAGTAGCACGAATTTACCTGACATTTCTTTTTTTTTTTTCCCTAAAGCCCCAAATTGATTTGAGAGCGTACGTGCTGGTCGTGAGAGCTATGTATCATCTACCTCCAATAAAACATATTTCGAACAGATATTTTAACTAGCGTCTAAGACATGCAACCGCTGAAAAACAAAGTGCGACTAAACCTCGTAACGTTATGGAACAGTTGTCCGCGCTATTACGTAGTTCCTACAACGCCAGGGCCATTACTACTTGCAACTTTTCCAAGCGACACCTGTGACAGGTGTAGAATTTGTTTTTTAAAAGCTGTCCAGCCTAATTCAAAGATATCAGAGATCCTACTTCTCTCGTGTGTTTTATTTTGTCAAATTGGACCGATCGGCAGTGCCAACGTCGTCGTAAGGAACAGAGTTTCAACTCAGAAGATATATTTTGCACGAGAAAGCACACTTCTGAACAAAAACATTCAAAGGCCAATGGAGCAGGTGTGTTCGCTCCAAGTGGAGCATTGTGTGAGCATGTTTGGCGCCGATTCACTTGAGATGAGAACTCATGATCGTTCTTTTTTTTAAAAGGCACATGCTGATTTTTCTTTGCACAGCAGGGCCACCCATTTTTCCTTAACGGCAAGAACACATCAATCAAAAGATATGTTTTGGTTCCTGAACTGTCAAATTGTAATGTTCACGGAATATACGATGATTCATGCAATTTAATTAGTTAATTAGCTAAAGTCATTTATGCAAAATTGCAATGTTCACTTTAAGGCCTATGCGTTTCGCTATTTCGTAGAGAGGGTTACAAAAAAAAATATTTTCGTACCAACGCATCTCCTACGTGTCTCTTTTTTCCAGAATTGGAAAACACGCCGAGAAAAATGAAAGAAAAACGCGATTGACGTTCTTGCCTCCCGAATTATAGCTCTGCCAAATGCGTTCTGAACCAACGAAGCGTGCATGCACGCGTGTCGAAGTCAGCGCCCGAAGCCGCAATCGGAGCAGCCATGAAAGTGCGTCAGCACAATCGTCCGGAACATGGAAAACAAGCGCCGCCGTCTACGATAAGTGATAGGCAGACCACCTACCAAGGAATATTTTATTCGGTCATCACTCTGGGAATCCAAACAGGGAATTGAAACCCGTGATGTCGCGTATTTCAATTTAGCGTCCATCTTTATTTGTATCATTGTGCAGCACGTCCAACTGAGCGGAGACTGCTTACTTGGGCACGATCCGCGCGCACGTTTCTCGCAATCAGAGGCCCGTCTACTGCGTGATGTCAATGCACATTAAAGAACGCCAGATAGTCGCAGTTTCCGGAGCCCTTCATTACGGCGTCCCTCATAGCCTGAGTCGCTTTGGGATGTTCATCCTCCATAAACCCATAAAACATGGTTGGAAGCAGTACAGAATGTGGCAGCCCATGAACACAGTCAGTTTTTTTTTAATGCTAAACATTTATTACACTCGCGGACAGCTTTCTGTGGCTATGCAGTGGAAGCTACGAGGGCACGAAGCGAGGCTTTCACAGCAGTGCTCTTATCACGCGCTCACGAGGAAGAGACATACGCTTTGAAGCTGGCGACGCGCATTCGTAGCTTCCATTGCATAGCCACAAAAACCTGCACCCGAGTATAGTCCCATTTCAATAAAAGCCGGCGGCCGGTATCTATGTGTCTGCCTGTACTCGCAAATGGTATAGAACATCCGAGCGATGGCAAGATAAATAGGGCGACGTCATCAAGCGGCCGTGTGAGGCACAGACGAAGCCGAGCACACCAACTTCAGACAATTCTACACATGTCCTTAGTCTATATATACTTGACACGGCCAATAGGTCAACTTCCCGACAATATGCGTGCCATAAATCCTGACGCAACCGTTCGCCGTACAGCGTTCCGATTTGTGTCATACGATTTCTCTGTATATAGACCGTTTACAGAGAGCAGTTCGCTCTGTCCACGACATGTGGCGCCACTAGGAATGCCGCATCTTCTGGTCTTCGAAGCCGTCGTTAGCAGCATCGCAGTGCAGTGCGAAAAGCCGCTCAGATTCTGCACGAACTTGAAATGACAGTTAAACAACCCAGCTGCGATATGGATGTCATGCAGACGGTTTAATTATTATCTAGAGCTAATATCTCTGTGTAGTAGTGTCAGAAAAATAGACACGCTTGTTAAATACGGGAAACCTCGCGACACAACTGCCGCTGTTTTTCGAGGAGCTATCTTGCGAGTTCAGGATGCTCTCTACGAAAACAGAGCCTTAAAGTACTGTTCTACTAAAAAAATAAACATATCACAAACACCACGCGCCGCTTTATTTCAGTGCCAGCAGTAGCTGCCGGAATGCCAGAACGAGCGTACATGCCTGTAACTTTTCTCACCTACGGCAAACACTAATCCAATACATCGAATAATCGGTGCCTTTTTAGACTTTTGCAATAAGTGCTTCCTGGGCGTCGGCACAGTGCTCACTAAACTGTCGTGCGTACTTGGCGCTAGCACGGTGTAAGCGGCAACGGAGCCTTTGCAAAAGTTCTCAGAGGAGGCGCTTCGACAATTCTCTCGCCCGATGCAAAGGTCCACAGAAGTACAATCTGCGTCACCCTTTTGTGGAGCTCTCCTGTGGTGTGCTGGCCTGCAAACAATGCGAAGCCTTGCCGCATCTGCTAGATTGTAAACGCCACTCTTGGCTAAAAGGTTGAGGAACATTGACTTTCAAGCGCTGTGGGAAGAGAACGTCGGCCATTGACCATCGGCCTACTACATAATTCCAGCTTGGATTGCCTGGCGCGCACTCCTCGAGCGCTCTACAGAAGGCTGACGCAGGCTGTACATCCGCAGGTGCAGAACTCTGCGCAGTTTTCAGTTTTACTTAGCAAGAGATCACGGTTGAACGTCGCCGAGTTTCTGAAGGGGCCCTTCTACAGCATGCATATTCTTCCTTTGGAAGCAGGAATGTTAACTGAGGATCAATCAAATACTTGGGCAATCGGCCGGCGATCACACGCACGCGCACGTTGGGTTTACGTCGCGTGCACAGTGCTGAGCAGTGAACGCACATAACAGTTGTGAACACATATTCCTCGATTCGGCAAAAATATCGAGGTCTAAAAAGCAAGCTTTATGGCATTTTCCCTCTTTTAATCTGCAGTTGGATAACAAGTTGTGCGGTCCCCAAATGAGACGCCGAATATACTGAATAAATATGACCGCGCAGGTAGCCGATCGCGGTTTGTTGACATATTCACGCCGATGCGGGAAATCGCAAGGAAAGTAAATGAGCTGGCTGCAACAAACATTTTCCAGCACCAACACATGTATGCACATTCACGCGAAGTTTTTGTGCCGTGCGACAGCTCGCTATCTACAGCGAGGGCCGGAAAAGCGTCTTGCATCCGGGCACCAGCGCTCGGCAGTGGTCGAAACGAGGAGGCCCGAAGGTCGGCAATGGCGGAATAGTCACGTGACCAAATATGGCGGCGCCCATGGTCCCATGCTGTAAAACATCTATAGCTTACATGTGGTTGCCAAGTATGAGACCAGCTTGTGATAGGGGTTCAAACCAATATTATCTGCACCTTCAATTGTATGCCTTCACATACTCATTATCTCTTCCCTTAAATGACCTAGAAAGTGGCTCTCAATAAAGTTCTGAGAGAGAGAGAGAGAGAACAACTTAATTTGCCACTTCACCGTTGAGAGCTGGGGCAGGTGGGCTGAGTGTGGCCCCCAGGTGGGGGCGATGTCTTGATCCCACGACACGAGTGCGAGTTGTGTCTTCTTGTCTGGTGTTGCAAGAATTTGGGTCCAACCCTCCATGGAGGGAGCTGGCAGTAAAGTTTGTGCGGGCGGGTTACCCTCGCATCCCCAGAGGATGTGTGCCTGAGTGGAAAACACTCCGTGGTCGCAATTAGGACAGACGGGGTCATATTCCCTGTCAATGATGAGATATAGTCGAGAATTACTGAGAGTCGAATTGGTCTGCAGTCTGCGAAGCACGGTGGCTTGCGCTTTGTAGAGGTCGGGGTGGGCAGGCGGGTACACACATTTTGTCTCCTTGTAGAAGTTGGTTTGGTTTGGTTTGGTTTATGGGGGTTGAACGTCCCAAAGCGACTCAGGCTATGAGAGACGCCGTAGTGAAGGGCTCCGGGAATTTCGACCACCTGGGGTTCTTTAACGCGCACTGACATCGCACAGTACACGGGCCTCAAGAATTTCGCCTCCATCGAAATTCGACCGCTGCGGCCGGGATCTAATTGTAGAAGTTGATGATTTCCGCATAGGATAGGGGGGCCTCGGCGAGAGCATACGGGTTCGATGGGTCGGCTGCCCGGTTGGGTAAGCCTCGGGCTAAACAGTCGACTGCCTCGTTCCCAGAGTTCCCCGCATGCGCTGGTACCCACACTAAGATTACAGTGCAGTCGAGAGTGCAGCCGCGGAGGATGTGTGCGGCAGGTAGACCAATTGAGTTCGTCGAGAAATTTTGCTTTGCTCGTTTAGGGTCACTGAGAATCATGCATGTGCGACGATCTTCGATGGTCTGTGCGATCGCGAACTCTTCGGCAGCGGTAGGGGAGTGTGTGCGCACTATGGCAGCGTTGATGAGGGTGTTGCTACGCAGACCACGCATGTGTTGGAGCCGCATTTCGACGCGTCCACGTACATGGCGTGTTCGTCGGCGGAGTACGTGTCGTCCAGAGCCTGGGCCTTGAGTTGCCGGCGCGTATCGTGGCGGCCGGGCAACATGTTCTTGGCCATGGGTTTCTCAATCAGCCGACTATAGACTCGAGTTGGAAGAAGAGAAGTGAGATGGATATCACCTATAGGGTTGATGTTAAGACGGTCGAGAATGTAACGACCGTGTTTGGTGTGAGAAAGGCGATGTATCTGGGCAGTCTTGTGTGCTTCTATAAGCGCTGTGAGGGTGTTATATACCCCGAGCTGGAGCAGGCGCTGCGTGCTGGCGAACTGGGGCAGTCCCATTGCCGCCTTGTACGCCGAGCGGATGACGCTCTTTACGGCCTCTTCATCTTTGCGGCGCAGGTGGTAATCGGGAAAGAGTAGACAATCCTACTAAGAAGGAAGGCTTGTATGAGGCGGCAGAGGTCAGTCTCCCGCATGCCTCTGCGGCGAGTGGCGATGCGGCGGAAAAGGCCGTTGATCTGGTGGGCGGTGGTTCGGAGGCGTTGGATGGCTTCAGAGTTCTGCGTGTTGTTCTGCACCAGCATACCTAACACGCGGATGGTCTGCACGGGAGGTATGAGGTGGGTGTCGACGTGGAGTATGATCGGCTCTTGAAGGTTGGGGATGGGTCGACGAACCTGCCTATCCCGGATGACTAAAAGCTCGGATTTGGTGGGAGAGCAAACGAGACCATTCGCCTGCACGAATGCGTGGACGGTGTCGATTGCCTATTGGAGTGAGTCTTATATCTCCTGGTCCGAACAGGAGTTGGTCCTAAGGGTGATATCGCCGGCGTATAGTGAGTGTTTGATATGGGCTATGGTGTACAGAAGTGAGGGAAGGTCTCGCATAGTGATTTTAAAGAGGAACGGAGTCAAGACTGCTTTCTGTGGTGTCCCTCTGGTGCCAATGGTGATTTTGTCGCTTCAGAGGTCTCCAATGTGTAGTTCTGCAGTGCGGTTGTGGAGAAAGTTGGCAATATAGTTTTAGGTGCGGGTGCCTACACTCATCTGGGAGAGCTTGGTTAGTATAGATGCGTGAAACACGTTGTCAAACGCCTTACTGACGTCGAGGCTGAGAATGGTGCGCGTGGCCCGTATGGAAGCCGGGTCGAGTAAGTCGTGTTGTATCTGCCACATGATGTCCTGGGTGGAAAGTCCAGCCCAGAAAGAAATCATGGGAGGGGGATGCTCTCCTTGTCTACGTGGGTGTGAAGTTTGTGTAGAATTATGTGCTCCATAACATTCCCCAGGCAAGACGTGAGGGAGATGGGCCGGAGGTTGCCTAGCTCGAGTCGGTTTGGGTATGAAGATCACCTTGGCATGCTTCCATGAGTCTGGAAGGCGACCTTCATGCCAGTGGTGGTTGAAAAGGTCCCCAGGTGATTCAAATGAATGGTCGTCGAGGTTGCGTAGCATCTTGTTGGTGATGCGGTCGTCGCCGGCTGCCGCGGTAGTCTTGATGCGGTTCAGGGTGGCGCGGACTTCCGTCGCCATGACGTCTCTGTCCATGTTTGGGTTCTTAGATCCCGTGTATTCCGAGGGGATGGTTACGTCTGTGGAGGTGTTAATGTATTTGTCTTTCAAGGTAAAGAGGAGTTGCTCATTGGTGCCTTGAAACGCGTGTATGACGCCGTTGAGATTATTGTGGGATGCAGACTTGGTGTGTGTCGGATCAAGCAAATGCTTGAGCAGAAACCAAGTGTTCTTGCATCCCAATTGCCCGTTGAGGCGGTCGCAAGTCTGGTGCCATTGCTATTGACTGAATTTAGAAGAGTAGGCTTCGATCTCTTGTTCGAGGCGAGCGAGGCGAAGCTTGAGAGGACGGTTGTGTTGGCGTCTGAACCAGCGAGCGTGGAGGCTGCGCTGGGCCTCCCACATGTGCATGAGTTTGGCGTCGGCGATGGGGCCATCCTCCTCCTGGGTGGCCATGCAGGTCGCGTTGGCCGCGTCACGGAGCAGTGTCTCTCTCCATGTGTCGTGGTCGGTTATGGGGCTCTGCGGACGCTGAGCACGCGCGTGTCGGAAAACGTCCCAGTTGGTGTGTGCGACAGTGTGACGGGGGGCCTTTCTGTGTGTGGCAGTAAAGGTAGTGCTGAGAACACAGTGATCGCTACCTATGTTCATACTGAGATTGCCCGAGCGCGTCTGGGATATTGCGGGAGAAAGTGAGGTCCGGACAGCTGTCTTGCGTGACGCTGTTGCCGAAACGGGTTGGACGTTCGGGGTCGAGGAGTAGCGTGAGACCCAGTGTCTGGGCTGTCTGCCAAAACATGGCTCCTTTGCGACCACAGGCTTTGCGGGAGTAGCCCCACTCGGCGTGCGGTGTGTTAAAGTCGCCCACTATAAGTAGCATCTCGTTCCACGTGGCTGCACAGGCCTTGCGGAGGACAGTGGCTATCTTAGTGCTCTTGTCACTTGGGGAGCTGTATATGTTTAAGATGTTGAGTGGGGATTGGGCTCGGCTGTTGGGAACGACCTGCACGAAAGTGTGCGGGACTTCGGCGTAGTCGAGATCGAGCTGATTGGCTGTGAGTTTGCGGTGCGCAAGGATGGCGGTGCTCGGGCGGAGATCCGGCGCCACCTGTTGGTTGTAGGCGGCATAGCTGGTGGGTTTGGTGTCAGTGTACGTTTCTTGGAGTGCGATAATGTGGGGTGTTTATGACTGGGCTTGCAGGGTATGCTCCAAGCCTCTCCGCTTTGCCCTGAAGCCCCTGCTGTTCCACTGCCATACCGTGACGGGCGCGCTAGCCGTCGCGTTTCCTGTAGGGTCCGGGGCGCTGCGGAAGCGCTATGGCGGTTTTGAGAATACCGCCAGTACGCGCGCGCGCGGCTGCACTCTCGGGCGCGGGAGTCGGACAAGGCGACTGAGTGCGCGGGGGGGGGGGGGGGGGGGGTGCTGAGTTGCGAGCCCGAAGCTCGGCGAGGATTTCAGCGTCACTTTCATAGCTGTAGGCCCGGTACAGAATCCCCCGCACGGAATTGTCCGGGGCTGTGGCATAGGCGGCGACCGGTACGTACATCTGTGGTGTCGATCTTGGACATTGACGTAAGACATTGCACGAGCACGGTGTTGTTAGTGGGGTGAATTCGGACCTGGTCGGCAGTGACTGCCAAGCGTTTGTCGGCTTTGGCGGCTTCGTAGATTGCAACAGCCAGTCGTGCGGGGCCGACGGTGTCGAGGTTGAGTGTGCCCTGCGGGCGGAGGGCTATCTTGAGGTCTTCCGAGGGCAGGCGGGGAAGTGGACGCTTCTTGCTCGGCGAAGAGAGGGTAGCCCCGAGGCCGCGGTTTGGAAAACGCAGGTGTCTAGGCTAGAGTCTGGGCTCCAGAGGGTTGTTGGTGAATCGGAAATTGCCTTCGATACCGGCGTTGCATCTCGAACGCCGTCCATGTGCCGTCGGATAATTCCGCGGCAGTAATGTCGGTGCCTTCCACAGTGTACGGCATAGTCAAGGCGTAGTGGAGCTCGGCGGGATGCGGCGGCGCCGCCGCAGCTGCGTGCGAACGTGCCGAGGACGCACGGCAGCTGCTAGGCATAGCTGCCATAGATGCTGGCATGGCCAAACGAACTTGGGCAAAAATTTAGGAAATCTTGCCTGCGTGGGTCTCAAGAACACAACAACGTGTCCGAAGCGGTAGTTGTACGTCCAGGGCAAAAAAAAAGAACTTAAGTGGCACGGAACACGGAATTTTGCCGGAGAAAAACAGAGCCTATGTGAGGTGCGTCCGTTATGATATGTCTACCTAGGCAGTTCAATTAATGATTAGTCGCGAGAGATTCCTCAGCAACAACATAGGTCTCACAAGCCCCACAGATCGCAGTAGCTGCCATTGCAGGGCAGTGGCGCGTAGCTTAACCGCAGCACCTCTGCGCCAGGAGCGGAATCAGGACTCCCGGGTATCTGTGAATGTAGAGAATGACCAATTCTACCGCAATACAAGTCTAAAATGGTGCAGTATCACGCAAACCTACATCATATGATATATCAGTCAGAGTAAGCCAGTTAAGGCTAAGCAAAAGCATAGAAAAGCAAGATAAACCACACAAAACAAGGACTAAGGGGGTTAGCGCACGATAATTCGTGGTTGACCCCAAGGTAAACCGCCCTTGATTTTATTTTTTGCTTGTACGTCCACGAATTACCCAAACTCTCAAGGTCAAACTCACTATTATGCCTGAAGAAATTTGGTTCATAAAATCAGGCGCGCGATCACATGGTAACAAGCCTTATCGGGGACACAAATAAACCAAGAGGTGTTCCTGTTATTTGGAGAGCCGTGGAACTCGAAGATATTTAAGGCGCAAAGTAGACTGGATGAACGAACACGGACAAGGCGCTCACTGCAATTGTGGTTTATTGCATAAGCTTGCCTTTTATAGCAAGGTGCAAGGAAAAAGCAACCAAATAAAATACACGCATGACTGTGACGATAGCTGTATCTATATCAATTCACACTCTCGGCCAAATACACAAGCTCTTATTTGTCAAAAATACAGAGGGGGTGCTCCCGCATGCCTTACCTGCTTTTTGATTAGGAAGGCTTCAACTATTTCCCTGGCGTCTTTTCTTTATGCTTACTAACGACACGTGCATCGGAAAACTTGAGAGTACAGTCTTTGCACCTCTGCAGTGCGCAGCAAGGGGGCCTTTTATGGCTATTTTTGTACGCCGTAATGATACTCAAGAAGGCATTCGTTAAAACATTTTCCAGATTGTCCGATATATGCTTTGCCGCAAGACCAAGGAACACTTAACACAACCCCTACCGTTCACAGTACAAAGGGTTCACGGTGTTTTATAGGGCAGCGCTTAGGTGATGCGTCTTCAGAATTTACCTTCGCGCACTGTCTACCGAGCTTTACAGGTGCAGAGAACAAAACTTTCACGCCAAACCTGCTTGCGATTTTCTTTAGATTGCGGCTAACGCCATGCATGTAAGGAAGGACGACTCTCTCTTATTGTTGTCTCGTTGATCGGACAACGAGACAATATGTTGAAGAAGAAGCGTCAGGGAAGGGAGCCCGATCAACGAGACAACAACAATAGGAAGACAGTCGTCCTTCCGTGCATGCATAGCGTTATATAGCCACAATCTGAAGAAGATCGCAAGCAGGATTCGCGTGAAAGTTTTGTTCTCTGCATCTGCAAACCTCGGTAGACTGTGCGCGAAGCTAAATTCTGAAGAGGCACCACCTAATCGCTGCCCCATAAAACACCGTGAACCCCGTGTGAGGTAGGGCTTGTGTACAATATTCCTTTGTCTTGCGGCAAAAAATATATCAGACTAACTGGAAGATGTTTTAACGAATGCCTTCTTGAGCATCATAACGACACTCAAAAATAGCCATAAAAGGCCCCCTTGCTGCTCACTGCAGAGGGTGCAAAGACTGTACTCGCGAGTTTTACGATGCACGTGTCGTTAGTAAGCATAAAGGAAAGGACACCAGGGAAATAGTTGAAGCCTTCCTAATCAAAAGAGCAGGTGAGGCATGTGTGAGCACCCCCTCTGTATTTTTGACAAAAAAAGGGCTTGTGTATTTGGCCGAGAGTATGAAATAATTAGATACAGCTATGGTCACAGTCATGCGTTCATTTTGTTTGGTTGCTTTTTCCTTGCACCTTGCTCTAAGAGGTGAGCTCGTGCAATGAACCCCAGATGCAGTAAGCTTGCCTTGTCTGTTCTTCGTTCGTCCTGTCTATTTCGCGCCTAGTGTCTTCGGGTCATGCACCAACTCGCCCAACAGTCGATTCTCGTCAACTTTGTTACAAGAATATCGGGCCCTTTTACATGTTCTTCGGCCAGTATTCCGTCCGTGGTGACGGCATCAGCTGTAGCCGTGTGGCACTCTCGATCCATCTCTTTCTACCTTCGGCATAAGTGTCTTCCACATGAAGTGACATTCCTGTTTGGTGGCCACGTGCCCGCCGTGAGCCATGGACTAAGGATATGCAGGGTTCTTATAGAGATGAATTCCAGAGGCAAATTCGGCTCTACAGGGAGTGCCTATACGCCCTAGACCAAGACGAGGAGAGCTCCAGCCGTTCCCGCAAGGAGTGGAGGATGAACACACGCCTCATGAACAACGCATCTGAGTCGCTGTGGCAGGAATCTCTTCGACTGCTCCGGGAGTGCTTTCCGAAGAAGACCACCGTCTTCGTCCCACAGAACGCCATTCACTGCGTGGGAAACGTCCGCCTACCAGAACACGTCAGCAAGGTCCTCCGCCAGGGACCGAAGTTCGCGCTTGCACCTAAGAAGTCGGTGCCTGATCTCGCCTTGGTGAGGTGGATCGCCCAGTACATCCCGGACAGCGAGGATGTAAGGTGCGTGTCAGAAGGCGTGGATGTGGTAAAATGGACTTCGTCTCATGTTAACCGCACGGCGTTGAATGAGAATGTAGATTACCTTCGAAGTAACTCTTTATCCTTAGTCCTTTCTGATAAAGTAGTGGGCTTTTGTGTGCTGTCACGAGGTGACTATAATGTCAAGGCACTACATGCCATAGATTCCACCTTCCTCAGGAAGCGTGTTTCCTTGTCTCAGGTTAAGAAGGCCTAAGCCTGTGCAAAAGTTTAGAGCTCAATGCCGTGTGCCGTAGTATTGAATCCTGTAAAAAGCACAGCTTGAACATGTTCTCCGCAAAAACACATAAATCGGAGTGTTCCTTCAAAGTCAACGTTTCTCAGTATGGTTGCTGGCAAAAGTCGGTAGCATCCTTCCGACAGTCGAAGCTAAAGGTTTTACCAAATGACGACCCTTACTTGATTAACAGCTCTAGCCATCTGGTCACATTTTTAAATGGCAACTGAATGACAGGCTTTGATCAATTCTCATTGGACATTAAGGATCTTTATTACTTCCTCCCGCAAAAAGCACTGCTAACATGTGTAGAGGATGCCACTAACAATCTACACAGCAGCAACGCTCCGACCCTGACCTAAAACGCCTCATCGAGTACTTGGAAGGGAAGGTTTCTTCACCTCCCGCCTCATTCAAGCGAGGACTGTCTTCTTTCTCTGTACAGAATGATGTCCTCGTGAAGAAGAACTTCGCAGCGAACAAAAACAGCCTACCTCCTTGTTGTCCCTGCTTGCCTCCGCGAAGAAATTTGACAAGCTTCACACGATGAGCCGACAGCTGGACATCTCGGGTTTTCTCGCACCCTCCGCCGTATTCAAGACAAGTATTACTGGCCCCGACTGTCTGCCGATGTCGCAAATTATGTGAAAGCCTGCCGAGATTTTCGGCAACGAAAGACCCCTCCCACCCCACCAGCAGGTTTTCTCAACCCCATTGAACCCCCTCAAAGCCCTTTCAGCAGATCGGCATGAACATTTTTGGCCCTTTTCCGAAGTCAGAGTCTGGAAATGAGCGGATCGCCATAGCAGCCTACTATCTGACCCGGTATGCCGAGGCAAAAGCCCTACCGAATGAAACAGGAGCAAAAGTCGCCAAATTTTTCGTGGAGTACATTCTTCTGCGGCACGGAGACCCCGATGTGCTCATCACGGACCGAGTAATAGCATTCACGGCGGAACTAACGCAAGCCATCTTGCGTTACAGCCAAACCAGCCACCGAAGGATAACTGCATAACATCCGCAGTCCAACCGACTGACCGAGCGCCAGAACAAAACCATCGACGATATGATCGCCATGTATGTCGATGCCGAACACACCTGGACGTCATCCTGCCTTACGTCGTCTTCGCCAAAAACACCGCAGTGCAGGAGACCACCCAGATGACGCCTTTTAGGCTCGTCCATGGCACGGAGCCCACGACCACGCTAGACGCCATGATGCCCAACGTTAAATAAGAAAACAACGTCGGCGTCGCCGCCTACCTTCAACGCGCAGAAGAAGCCCGAAGGCTCTCCCGTTTAAGGTTCGAAGATCAGCAGCGCACCGACGCCAGACGCTACAACCTACAAAGACGCAACGCGGAATACAAGCCAGGAGACCAAGTCTGGTTTTGGACGCCCATTCGCCGCTGTGGATTGAGTGAAAAGCTTTGGCGCCGCAATTTCGACCCGCAGTAGGTTGTTTGTCTGCTAAGTGAACGATTATGAGGACATCCCTGACGCAATGACTGCATCCCAGCGACGCCGCGTACGACCAGAAATTGTACATGTCGTCCACCTCATGCAATATTATGCGCGCTAAAGGACGTGTGTGTGCACACACTGTGTTTATTTTCGCACGGTCCGTTTCATTTGTTTATGGTTTATGGGGGTTTAACGTCCCAAAGCGACTCAGGCTATGAGAGACGCCGTAGTGAAGGGCTCCGGAAATTTCGACCACCTGGGGTTCTTTAACGTGCACTGACATCGCACAGTACACGGGCCTCTAGAATTTCGCCTCTATAGAAATTCGACCGCCGCGGCCGGGATCAAGCCCGCGTCTTTCGGGCCGGCAGCCGAGCGCCGTAACCACTCAGCCACCGCGGCGGCCCGTTTCATTTGTTGCTAGTCGTCTTATTTATTTTAATGGATCGGGTCGATGCTTCTTTGAGAGGGGAGTAATGCCGCGAATCTTTGCTGTGTTTGTATGTCCATTCTTCAATGCTGCCTTCACGCCGCTTTATCGCTTTGTTTGCGATGCACGACTCGACCAGATTTATTTCTATTGATGGGATCCAGGCAGAGCTGGTTCTACGTTGTTCCAGAATGGATACTTGGAACTCCCACCATTTGGATCCGATTCTTTTGGTAATTTTTCGTCGTTTTATAGCAAGACCATGGGCAAACAAGTTAAAGTAGCGCATGCGTTTATTCCCTCAGGCAAAGAGAGATGTTTTTATCGAGCTGTCCATTTTCTTCTGCACAAGTCACGTGTTGCGCTTTCGAATTGCCTATCTTGTGTCCGTAATGCTATTTAACAACAACACCTGCTCAGAAATACAAATTGCTGAGTAGAAAGTGAGCGAAGATGAGCAAAAATGCATGAGCGGTGAATCGCTACGAAATGCACTGAAAACGTGGCTTATGCTGCATTCATCGACAGCATCATTGCTGAAGACGAAACATGGTGTTTTCAATACGATCCTCAACAAAGGCAAAGAAGCTCTCCGGCGTCGAGAAGGGTGCGGCGACAGAATACCAAAACGAAGACGATGCTGATCGTTTTTTTTTCGATGCCAGAGGTGTCATACACCACGAGTTCGTCCCTCAAGGGCAGACGGTGAATCAGGGGTTTTATATCCGCGTGCTCCAACACATGCGGGGTGAATTGCGACGCCGTCACCCTGAGTTTAGGGCATCTGGACAATGGAGCCTTCTCCACGATAACGCAAGTCCGCCGATTGCTCTCAGCGTGACAAAATTTCTCGCCAAGCAAAGCATTACTGTGCTTCTCCTTCCGCCATACTCGCCTGACCTCTCCCCATGCGATTTTTTCCAGTTCCCTCGTTTGAAGAGAGCCCTAAAAGGTCGCTGGATGGGGAGCGTGAAGGCCATTCAAGACGCCACGGCAAAGGAGCTGATAGCCCTGCCAAAAGAAGCATTTTCCAACTGTTTCCAAGTCCTCATGATGCGTTGGAAGCTGTGTATAGACTACAAAGGAGACTGTTTCGAAGGGGTGCTGCACAAATGCTTTCAATGTTAAACGCATTTTTTAAAATGTACTCAGTCTCGGAACTTTACGGACAAAGGTTGTACATGCGCCCGAATTATTGTGACGTGACCGGACTCAGTGGTTAATCACAAGAACAACCGATGTTATAGTCCAGGTTTGCCGCTCGACTATGTGGGGTTCTAATAGGGGAGATAAATGTTTCCCCATTTAATAGCGGCTGACACAGTTTAAAACCGCCGGACGCCGCACCGTGATCACGTACGCTACCGAGCGCACGCTAACCAGGGCGGGCCTTGCTCTGATGGAACAAAGGAGCGACACATTGGCTGACGCAAACAGGCAATTATTGCTACAACAAAAAAAAAACGCCAGCAAGCAACAAGACACGCTAAGTAATCGAGGTCGTCCGACTCGGCAGCAAGGTTACGAGCGATTGTTCGCCTACGCTAGGGCAAGGGATACTCGGAGGCCGACGGGACGAGACACGGGAGCAGGTCTCCCCGTTTGCCCCCTCTGTATTTGGCAATAAATGTTTCCACCACCACCCCGCCGCTTCCTCGCCTCGCTGGCGAACAGGGGAGCCACGAGCGACACATCCGCTTTTTCCGACGATCCCAGCCGAGGAGGGAGTGCTCTGCCGCACGCTTTGCAATCACGCCGTCCGTGGCGCCCTCCCTTTTTAGTTAAAGTAACTAACCTGGGAAAGTCACGTGGCGCGCCCCTCCTGATGCGAAGCGGTGTCAGGGTGCACGGCGGGAAAGAAAACCACATGGGGAGGCTGCGGGGCTGAGTCTCTACAACTAATAAATTACCGACAAATCTGTATACTTCCTTTCTTTAGCAACATAGTTGAAAAGCGAATCGAAAAATGGCTAAAAAGTTACCTTTCAAAATTTAACATATTACCACCACTACAGTTTGGTTTGCGCACAGATAACGTGAACGAACTTGCTATCTTTGCTTTGAATAAGTTCTTCAAGATTAATCATTGTATAGCCTTGCATGCTGTTTACTCCTTCTTACGAATAATGAGATTTATTAAGCTAGCTGGCACGACTTTTAACCATCGTTCATAAAACTTGTATAGTTTTGCTTAAAGCAGAATTCACGGGACCAATTAGCGGAAAATCTCGAAATAAAAGTCTTTCTTTTAGAAACTACATCCGGTGCCTCAATTTTTTTCTTCCACTTGAATAAATAGGATTGCAAAGCACTCATTTCGGATTCGTAAATTCATGTAGTTCCCTTTAATGGCCTGGCACTCTGTAGTCCATTGTTAAAACGAATGGTACATAAATATCTTGTCAGCGGTAGTTTGCAGAATTTTAGCATAGCGGTATTGTTTACCCCTGCCGTATAGCACTGCTGTACACAAGATCATCATGCATGATTGGCAGTACTTTTGTCCACGTTAAAATTATTCACTGCGGAATTATTATAAGCTTATGTAGTTCTAGGCAAGGTATTTTCTCTGAGATATACGTCGCACACGGATTCATAGCTGCCAGTTCGAAGATTCGCACTTTAGACGTGCACGTACTATACATCTACTACATAAATCATGGCTCGAAAAATTACTAAATCTCGAGGATAGGTACAGCGGCCTTGTAAAGTTCATTTTTTCCGCACTGCTGCCGGAATGATTTATTTGTAAGCGTGTTTTGACTAGTATTGTCACATTCCTTGGCATGCGCGCACAGAAGAATGGAATACTTTTAATTCTGACTTTTAAAGCGGCATTCCACTTCAAGAACCTTTGATATTTTTAAGCAGAGCTAAAAATCACATCAGTCAGTTTCGCGCTGTTGAGTGTTCCTTTTGAAGGAAGAGGCATGCAACTGAATACAAGACGAATAAACCCTTTTAGCAAAAGGGCTTCACAATCGCATTTTTGTAGCACAAAGATCATTTTTCTATCTCCTTCATCGCCATAGAAGAATGCCAAACAACAAGAGTCTAGAGCCATCACATAAATTTACGCTTCAGAGTAACAAGGTTCATCTAGGAAATTGCTTATTAAGGCGGAAACTCGGGCTAGTAGGAATACATTTGAAATCATATTTGCTGGCGCTTATTTGGACACAAGGGACAAAAGAACGTCTGATCTGCGCTTACGTGTTCTTTTGTCTCTTATGTCCAAATAAGCGATAACAAGTCTGTATTCTAGGAAGCTGCAGAGTTGAGCTATTATGTTAAAGCATGACTGCATGACACTCCTGCTATTGGAAGATGAAACCAAACAGGTCCCATGTGAGGTCACAGTGGATCATTAAAGGCATATGGCATAGTCATTCAAGCACAAAGAAGCGAGCAGCGAAATATCGGTAACTTGCTAACCGCTGCTATTTCCGAACCGTTATTCAAACCCACTCTTCAGGAACTCCCTCTTACGCTGCTGTTTACTTAGCCTTGAAGGATCCTGCGATGGTGTGATATGCGTGCGACATTCTGTACTTTCAAATGCGCTTGTGACTAGTCGGCTTATTTACCCTGCTTAAAAATTTTCGTATATATGTTTCCAACGGTTTCACTCGATAACATATATTTCCAAGTCGCTATAACTGCCATGCAGTAAAATAGAAACATAACCGGAGCCTGGTAAGTGGAACGCGTGCCTTGAAAAAAGGGGAAACATAAAAACTTAGTTACATACAAAACACACTGCCCCTCTGAGGGCATTCAAGCAAGTTTTACTAACCTTTCATGCTCTGTATAGACAGGCGTGAGTATGGAGAGTCAAGCTGACGGGCAAGACTTACAACGATCCTTGATTTGAAGTTAGCTAGTTTTCCGTGTGGCAGAATTTGCGCCAGAAATTGGCCCAAAATGTCGCAATAATATTTATTTGAGATGATACCGTAACGTTAAAACATAAAGCTGCCGTATACCACTAACGCGAACCCTCGACAACCCGTGACCTCGGGACGTTGCGCATAATAGGAAACCCACACCCCGCAAACGCACACATGGTGGAAGAAAGGACAAGCGGTCTTGAAGCGCTGGCCGCTAAATCTGCACGACAACATGCCGTATATACCCTGGTCCAAGTGCACGAAATGGAACATTTGGGACAAAAGACTTACGCGGAAGATTCAGTCGTACAAGGACGTTGTGCGCAATCAGGGCTGAGCGAAGGCTACGCGAGGATTTCGGCGTTCGCTGGAGCATGCCTGATAACATAAAAACAATTTAATGCTGCATGGCACCTTGCTATGCACAAAAGCTGCACGCATTCAACAAATACACACACATATTCGCGTACTCACACACAATACATACTGCAACAAGCTCTCAGCCTTCGTATGAAACTGCTGGGGAGACGCTATGAATGGGAGGAATATCAGTATACCAGTCGCACGATCGCGTTTCGCAGAAGCTCTCCATGAAATTTCTGTTGTAGGTAGTAACCGGGCTGCGAGATTTATAATATGAAGAGCCTTGAACAGATAGACAAGGCACCTCTCTAGGCAAAACCAGTTATTTAATTTATCGTGAATCGGGCTTTTCATCGCTCAACAAATGTTTTTTTTCTTGTTGTTTTATGGCCATGTTAGCTTTGTATGTTTCCTGCGATGATCCTCAGTAACACCCTTGCTTTGCAAACTACGGTGCAAGTACCGCAAATAAAAAAGCGAAGTTGGCTACTACGCGGTGTCGAAAAGATCTGCGAGCAAGTAAGCTGCAAGTCTTGGCAATAGAGGCGCTTCTCTGAAGCCACATTTTGTGCTTGCTGGAAGGTTACCGGCACCAGAACACATTTTGCCTTTGAAACAACCGGGTGCAAGTACACGAAACTGCTTCGGATGAAGTGCCAAATAAATAATTGAAAATGGCGTAAAGAAGGATCATAATATCCATAAAAATATGATTTTCTCACGGTTCTTACATGCGCGCTAATAATTTTCTGTACACGGATCCCGCTTCGTCATGCCTGCTTTCTCCCTGGACGACTGTTGACGCTGAGGGCACAGTTGTTTAGTTAGCGTCATTAAGTTTGCCTAAGAAAGAGATCCGCGCAAAAATGTTTCTTCATTTGTTTAGAGACTGCCACCGCCAACTGTCACTACCCGATTCCCGAAGACTGTGTATCATGCACTGAGCGCTTAAGCGATGCGCCACTGCTATGCGATGGCAGGTGCTACCATCGGTGCGGCTTGTGCGACCCTAGCTGCTCTTTCCGAGCAACCTCCAGCGATATATCATTAATTTAACTTTCACCTGCCACGGTGCGCAGTTTACTCACACTCAGGTGGGCAGGCTGTGATGACGCCGCAAGGTGACATTGCCTAGGGGACCCACCTGCCTCACTTCTCTGGGCATTTTTCGTGCTTTTTTAGCTCACGGTCTACGACGCCGACGCTGACACCGGATTTTCTGCGACACGAGCTCCTTAACTATAAAGCATTAAAAATAAGGGGTCAGATAATGGGAAAGCAGGACCGTGGAGCATTCTGGCCCCACGAACTTCAGGATGTAGCATCAGCAAACAGCTGAGCTCTTCGGCAAGCGAAGGACCCCACTCCGGCGGTATCATGATCATGGCCGGCGCAGTACCATGCCCCCTTTCGGCTACTCTTGCCCCTTCGTTCCCGCTCCTGTCTACGAGGCGAACACTAGGCACCTGCTCTGGATTTACCCCTCTCTGCACGCCATCCGGCAGAAACACCTGCTCCAATGTGGGCAATCCCCGGGTAGACAACCGGATTATTTGTTTGGTTCTTTACCTTGACAAGCTTGTAAAGCGCTTTTGCAGTAAGTTTCAGTACACGATGTCTCTTTTCTTTCAGTGTTCCCCCGGCACCGTGCTTTCATTTTGTTATTTTATCGTAAATTTTTTGCTTATTTTTCACACGCTGTAATTCTGATTGTGCTCTTCTTTGCGCATGCTCATCGCTTGATTGTGGTGATCGGCTCCTATATATTAGACGTGGTGGCTTTTCGAAATATAAAGTTGCAAGTTAGCGCCTGTCCTGTCCACTTCTGTGTCGTCCGTGTCCTTTTTGCGCTATGTTTTCTAATAACTGTTACCAACTAGCCCAAACCAAGCTACTGTTACATCAAATTTCTCCTACATTCGGCTCTTTTCTATCCTCACCTGCCACCATTCATCCTGTGATCACCTGTGTCAATCTTATCGCCACAACTACAAGTCAGTCAAGGGTACTGGCGTTTTGCTTGAAACGTCGACTTATCCCTTGGGAGGTGCAAGCCTTATTGGGAGCCGTACCACCATCATGGGGACATGCACGAAGAATTTGCAAGATTCTGAAAAGTGAGTTCTGGAGACAAGTTCGACTATACCATGATTGGCTTCGAGTCCTCGTTTTGGAGCAGCCTACTGGAAATCCCACAAATCTAGCGGGATTTAAAAAGCTAGCAGCGCAGACGACTGAGTTCCTGTGGCAGCGAGCGCGTCTTGGCCTGCCAGAAACAAGGAAGTCATTGAAAGGAACTGGTGAAGACGTCACCGTTCTGGGAGACGCTGTCATTTCCCCTGAAATAAGGAATATTTTAGAGAAAGGACCGAAGTTTGCGTACCAGCCCCCTGTGCAAAGGCAAGCATTAATCGCGTGTGTTCGTCAAACGGCGGCCAGAGCAACGGAAAAGGACAGAGATCGTCTGATTGAAGATGGAATAGCCTGCCTCAAGAGTAATGAAAGGCACCTGATCAACAAAAAACCGCCGTTTCAAAAAGTGACTGCTTATCTGCATCAACAGAATCTGGTTGCTTTGCAGTGCGACAAAGAAGGTGGCTTTGCCATCTTACCAGCAGCGATGTTTAAAGAAAAAGCCCTCTCCGCCATCCAAAAGAACTTTAACCAAGTCAAGTTTGACCCGAAGCGGTGCCGTCGTTCTGGAGTTCATCTTCTGGGAGAACTAGGTCTTGACACTCTTCGTAAAGCAGTGGAAAAGACCAAAAATGGATGCTTAGATGTATTTTACACTGCGAAAACGCACAAGCCAGCATGTCCGTTTAGGGTCATAGTGTCCGAGAACGGCACCTGGCAAAAGCTTGTTAGCACCTACCTTCAACGGCACCTTAACACCTTGAAGACTGAGGATCCGTTCCTCATCCGAAGCTCTAAAGAATTGGTCGTCAACCTCGAGCAGGGTCCTTTTTGCGACGTGAATGGTTTTTCAATAGACATAGAAGACCTTTATTATTCAGTACCTCATGGAGAGTTGCTCTCAGTGCTCCGAGAAACAATATGTGAAAGCGGGGAAATAGCCTTCCAGAACGGCGCGGGAACCAGCAGCGATTCTTTCCTGTCTTTGCTGGAATTCTACCTTGCGTCCACAGCTATCTTCTCAGAAGGACATTTCTATATTCAAAAAAGAGGCATTTGTATAGGTTCCTCTGTGGCGCCTGTGTTATGTGACCTATTTTTATCCGCGATTGACAAACGCATTCAAGCTAATCTTTCTAACCTTTCTGTTTTAAAAGTGTTCAGATACGTTGATGATTTCCTTATTATTTTTAGAAAATGTCATGGAAGAAAATGCGATGTTGACAAGGAAGTGTTGAGAAATTTTTCGGAGCACGGTGCCGGATTAAATTTCACTTGGGAATCACCTACAGATGGCCGCATTCAGTTCTTAGATATTGAATTAGATTTCACCAACCTTAATATGTTCTGGATGTACCATCCACGAACCAAAAAACGTCTGCTACGCTTTGACAGCGCGCACTCTAAAGTTGTTAAGCGGGGTATCGTGTCTTCATGTCTCAACGGAGCAGCTACAAAATCCTGCACGCACCGTATGGCCGCCAGCATCCATGAGCAATTCAGGCGCCTGCAGGAGGCTGGATTCCCCGTAGTCCTTCTACTAGCAGTGTGTGAAAGCCTTCTGCAAAAGCTGAAAGCCCCCAAGGTTTCTTGTAGTGAGCAGGGGAGTGAAGAGATAAAAGGCAAGACTCCTGTCCAGGTAATACCATATTATCATAGGTTTTCAAATAATTTCAAGAAGCTGGCAGCGCGTTATAATGTACAAGTAGTTTTCTCTGCCCCATGTAAGCTTTCCAAGGTCTGCACTAAGAAAATGGTAAAACGAGATGACTGCACGACGAAACATCAAAGTTTACGGAATGTAAGGCGAACGTTGTGTACAGAATTCCTATCAGTTGCGGGCGTCATTACATTGGGCAGACAGGAAGATGCTTCAATGACAGGGCCAGAGAACATAGATTATGCGTACGCAACAAATCAGGAAGTAACCTGGCCGACCATTGCAAAGCATGTGACACAGAGAAAAAGAGTGGATGCTATCCAAAAATAGATAATAATAATAATAATAATAGCTTTATTTCCATGAAAACGATGGAGGGGCCGTGGGTAAAAGCTGCTGAGCAGCTTGACTAGAGCCCACGGTCCCCTCTACAAGGCAGTACAGGAGCATACATGAAACATACAGGAATACAAACATGCAGAAACGCAAAATTGATTCGATTTAATGTATCACAAGGAAATCATTAGAAAACAGAATTCTTAACATCAGTTAAAGGAAAAACGGAACGTGAAGTCATGGAGGCGTATTTTATAAGAAAAGATGAGAAAAAGTGCGTCAGCGCACCTTCTATTCAATTACTGGACAGTGAAGTTGAATTCCTTGATGGCTATCTGTAGGTGTGAACCATGTGTCAAGAATGTTTATGGTGTTGTGAACTGGAACGGTTCCGCTTTTCCTTTGGGTTTTCCTGCTGCTTCTATTCCTTGGCATTTTATTGACTTTTACTTCAGTTGTTATTTCCTTTCTCATATTTGCATCCCCCCCTCGTTGTTTTAGCGTGGAGCCCTCTACACTCGTGTTTTATACTTCTGGTTTTATCCTTTTTCTGTTTAGGTCTTTCTGTATTTTTCATATACACATATTTCATTGTTTCCTAGTTTCAAACTTTTTCAATTTTTTTCATTTGATTATGTATAGTATCACAGCCCTTACCTGTTTTTGGCCTAATTTTCTGCTATGTTTTACTTCCATTGCCATGCCCATAAATGTAGTTTCCCCATTGTCATTCTGCCTTTCTTCACCACGTGCTTGTCTCAGTGTGGAGCCTTGTACACTCCCCTCATCTTTTAGTCGATCTGTTTATCTCCCTTTTTTGCCGCGTTATTTGTTTGGTTCTTAACCTTGACAAGCTTGTAAAGCGCTTTTGCAGTAAGTTTCAGTACACGATGTCTCTTTTCTTTCAGTGTTCCCCCGGCACCGTGCTTTCATTTTGTTATTTTATCGTAAATTTTTTTGCTTATTTTTCACACGCTGTAATCCTGATTGTGCTCTTCTTTGCGCATGCGCATCGCTTGATTGTGGTGATCGGCTCCTATATATTAGACGTGGTGGCTTTTCGAAATATAAAGTTGCAAGTTAGCGCCTGTCCTGTCCACTTCTGTGTCGTCCGTGTCCTTTTTGCGCTATGTTTTCTAAGAAAGGTCTAGCTTAGTTACTTAGGCTGCTCGACTGACCTGCTCCACTCTCTCCTCGATATTGGGGATAGGGTACACTTGATCCTTGGTGAGAGATTAACTTCAGGTAATCTATTACAGGCCTTGTGTCTTTATCCGGAGCTTCCACCAAGATCATAGGTGAAGCGTCTTCGCTTTCGGAGTGCTTGATTACTCCTAATTCCAGCATGCGCTTTAGCTCCCTATCAAGGATATCTCTCTGCATTGGACAGAGTCGATAGCACCTTGACCGCACTGGCTGCTCGGAAGTTAGCTCAATATCATGCTCAATCATATCACTTCTGTCCGGCCGATATAAGAAGCAGTCTTCAAACTCTGCTATCAGTTCGCCGAGATTAGACAGCTGAGATTCTTTTGGTTCGGCTCTCCGCTCAGTCCTCGTGAGAAGTTCCTGAGCGCTGCTTTCCTCTCCGCTTAGACAGAAAAGGTTGTCTTCCATCTACACAGGAAGGTTCACCGTTAGATTTACCGCTGCCTCTCTCGATTTCTATAGCCTCAATTCAAAACGGACACTTGAAAACACACTTCCTGGGGTTTTTTAACGTGCACTGACATGGCGCACCACACGGGCCTCTGGAATTTCGCCGCCGTCAGAAATCGGCCGCCTTTACTGGGAGGCAGCCCGAGTCTTTCAGCTCAGCAGCCGAGCGCCATAACCACTGAGCCATCGTGGCGGCTAGCAGCGTCCTGAGGAACACAGTCCTTGTCAGCCGCATCAATGACCACCATGCCTACATTTCATACACATCCGCAACTAGCGTCAACTGTTGGCCGTGAATAGTGAACACTGCGTGACTGAGTAAGGATATTTATAATTGGTAACTTTGAGAACACTATGCATTGCCATGAGAATCCTCTCAGAATTAATTTATTTTTATATATCTAATTTATATTTGCCTAAAAGGTTCACAAGGTGGCATCGGGGGGATGGTTGTTATCCTGCCCGAATCATCATACATCACTGCAAAATCTCACATTTAAATGCTTCCTGCGCTCACACCAGCTGCTTCGGATGGTCTTCGAAAATTACCAGGATGTACCGAACATTTCAAAATCCAGCGGTGTCTCTGATTGTGCAGCGCGTCGTGGCACGTGGTGCCACCAGAGCAAACAAGAAGCGTTTGTCCTAATCTCCTGGGCTTTACAGCCCGTACGTTAGGTCATCATAACGCTCATTCACAACATGCTGCTGATGCCAGTGCAAACTCGTCTGAAATGCGGCTAACTGGTGATGGTGCGGAATGCTACCATTGCGGTTAATCCGCTGACGTTTCAAAACTCGCGGGCTCTCCATTTCAGCTACGACCTGAGCCCGGGCATCTCCATCTTCGCAATCAACTGCACTGTTCCTTTTTGGTGACAAGTGTGGTTGGTCCAGCCCTACTAATGGCTATGGCTACCGCTGCTGACGAACAGTCATGTTATTCCCCTTGTCACGCATCACTACAAGGCTTTTTTAACACAAATTATTTTGAATATCCGTCTCTGCTTTCAAAGTTGTCTTGCTTTGCTTCTCGAATGTATTTACTGCACATGCCAGTGTGTACGTTTATGCTTCTTCAGTCGCGGGTGTTCTTTGACCTGCTCTGCCTCTTTTGCTCATATTTTTCGAAGATATATATCACTAAAGCTAGCGAGTAAACATACTCTCTGCTATGCTCGAAAAATTGTGGGGACAAGAACACATCTCAGAAATTGAATACATTACCTTTCTGCGCATTAGGCCATTCATCAATTCACTTTAAAACCTTCAGAACCTTGTCACATTAGATATTTTAAAAGGTCATTACTAAAGGTTATAAAAGCATTGTACAGGTTACGTACATTGTAATTTTTTCTTTCTAGATGCAACTCCATTTTAGTGCTCCTTTAACTCAGCATCTTTTAACTGAAGCCCCTGAATAGAGGCAAGGTTTATGATCGTGTGCCGTAAGGGTAGATGGGGAGAATAGAATTGAGGGAGAGAAGGCCCTGCTCGGTAAGCATAATCGCGAGCTATAGTATAAGCCCTGACGTTTCTAGCCAGGGCCTCGAAGCCGGAGACCAAGGTAATGAAACATTGACATGGTCTTGTTGGAGAATGTACCACAGGATGTGGAGAGCTTGCCTTGAGACGCGACGGCTTGTGTAAGCTCGGTAGCCTGCCTCTGAGTCGGCGACTGTATGTGAGCTCGGGGAAGGGCCGTCACTCAGTTTAATGGCGAGGGCAATATCAATCGCCCCAGCGGCGGTGTGGTATAGTGCCTTGAGGAAAGCGGCCAGGTACGAAATGTTGGTACCGTCTGTGAGTGGGTATAAGAGCAAATATCCGCATAGATAGCTATGGTAGTGATGTCTTCTCCATACTGTTTATAAAAATGTCGAATGGGGGCCTGTCTTCGGGCCGTTTGAAGTTCGTGGTGCAAGCGGCGTTGGGTGGAGTCATTGTGGAGAGAGGCGGTGACTACGCCCGTGAAGGCAAAGGTCTGGGAGGCATGGGGTTGCGAATGTGGCGGAGGTAACTGCTGAGGTCTTAAGCCGACAAGTGCGTTGGGAGGTGAAGACCGCGTCACGGGGTTAATCAAAAGAGTTTTGAATGCCTAGGGGGAGAAGGCGGGCTGTGGACGTGCACAGTACAAAGCCGTGACAGTCTTGTAGGGGTGCGGATTAGGGGGCCGGCCCGATACAGGGTAGTTCGTGTAAGTTGGTGACATGGGAGGTCATATTGCCGGACAGGCCACCATTGGAATCTGAACCTGGCAACGTTTAACGCTAGAACTTTATCTAGTGAGGGTAGCCTAGCAGTGCTGTTCGAGGAACTAGCGGGAAATAAATGGGATGTGATAGGGCTTAGGGACGTTACGAGGAAAGGTGAAGCGTATATAGTACTAAAGGACGGACACATACTGTGCTATCGCGGATTAGAGAATAGACGAGAACTAGGTGTGCGATTTCTCATTAACAAGGATATAGCTGGCAACGTAGAGGGGTTCTATAGTATTAACGAGAGGGTAGCAGCTATAGTAATTAGGCTGAATATGAGGTACAATCTGAAAGTGGAGCAGGCCTACGCGCCCACATCCAGCCATGATGATCAGACCGTTGAAAGTTTCTATGAGGACGTACAATCGGCAATGAATAAAGTAACATCACAGTACACTGTACTGATGGGCGACTTCAATGCGAAGGTGGGCAAGAAGCAGGCTGACGACCAAGCGGTAGGTGACTATGGGATAGGTTCTAGAAATAGCAGGGGAGAATTATTAGCCGAATTCGCATATAGAAATAATTTACGGATCATGAATACCTTCTTCCGCAAACGAGAAAACAAGAAGTGAACCTGAAAGAGCCCCAATGGTGAGACTAAAAATGAAATCGACTTCATACTATGCGCTAAACCTGGCATCATTCAGGATGCGGCCGTCCTCAGAAAGGTGCGTTGTAGCGACCACAGAATGGTAAGGTGTCGAATTAGCTTAGACTTGAAGAGGGAACGGAAGATGCTAGTGAAGAGGAAGACCATGAACGAATTAGCCGTAGAGGGAAAGCTCAGCAGTTCAGGATAGCGCTGCAAAACAGATATTCGGCTTTAACTGAGGAAGACGATCTTGATGTTCATACAATGAACGGTAATCTGACATCAATAATTACGGAGTGCGCAGTAGAAGTAGGCAGTAGGACAGTTCGACAGGATACCAGAAAGCTATCTCAGGTGACGAAAGATCTGATTAAGAAGCGCCGAAGCCTGAGGGCATCTAACCCTACCCACAGAATAGAACTAACAGAGCTATCAAATTTAATAATAAGCGCAAGGTAGAGAAACTAGCCACCCTGTATACGCAATGCTTTAGGACCACAACTGTACCAGAAGCTTGGAAGAATGCAAACATTATCTTAATTCATAAGAAGGGATCGAGACGCCAAGGACTTGAAAAATTACAGGCCGATCAGCTTACTATCCGTGGCCTACAAAGTATTTACTAAGGTAATCACTAATGGAGTCAAGGCTACCTTAGACTATAATCAACCAAATGATCAGGCAGGCTTTCGTAAAGGATATTGCACAATAGATCATATTCACACTCTCAATCAGGTGATAGAGAAATGCGCAGAATATAACCAACCTCTATATATAGCTTTCATTGATTACGAGAAAGCATTCGACTCAGTGGAAAGCTCAGCAGTCATACAGGCATTGCGTAATCAGGGGGTAGAAGAGCCGTATGTCAAAAACTGGAAGATATATATATATATATATAGCAACTGCACAGCTACTATAGTCCTACATAAAGTCAGCAATAAAATTCCAATAAGGAAGGGCGTCAGGCAAGGAGACACGATCTCGCCAATGCTATTCACCACCAGTTTACAGGAGGTATTCCGAGGCCTGAATTGGGAACAGTTGGGAATAAGAATAAATAGAGAATACCCTATAATCTGCGATTCGCTTATGACATTGCCTTGCTGTGTCACAAATGAGGTGGACCGCAAATTATGATCCATGAGTTAGACAGGCAGAGCAGAACGATGGGTCTAAATATTAGCATGCAGAGAACCAAGGTAATGTTCAACAGTCTAGCAAGGCAACAACAGTTCACAATTGGCAGCGAGAGCCTGGAAGTTGTGAAGGAATACGTCTACTTAGGGCAGGTGGTGACAGCTGATCCAGATCATGAGAGGGAGATAACTACAAGAATTAGAATGGGGTGGAGTGCATATGGCAGGTTCTCGCAGATCATGAGTGGCAGTTTACCAATTTCCTTCAAGAGAAAAGTGTACACCTTTATCTTACCGGTACTCACCTACGGGGCAGAAACGTGGAGGCTAACGAAAAGACTTCAGCTTAAGTTAAGGACAATACAGCGAGCCATGGAAAGAAAAATGATAGGTGTAACGTTAAGAGACCGGAATTAAGCGGGCAGAGCAGGTGAGGGAAAAAACACGGCTTAATGACTTCCTGGTAGAAATCAAGATAAATAAATGGGCTTGGGCAGGGCATGTAATGCGAAGGCAAGATAACCGCTGGTACTTAAGGGTAACGGAGTGGATTCCAAGAGAAAGTAAGAGTACCAGGGGGCGGCAGAAGTTAGGTGGGCGGATGATATTCAGAAGTTTGCAGGCAAAAGATGGATGCAGATGGCAAAAGATAGGGTTAATTAGAGAGACATGGGAGAGGCCTTTGCCCTGCAGTGGGTGTAGTAATGCTGCTGCCGCTGCTAATGATGATGATGATGCCGAGGACCGTGAATAAACGAGTGGTGTATTTCTCAGGCATGCCCTTGAGGTGCCCTGCTATGCGGCGAATCATGCACTCAGTGTTAAGGATGGATGCTCGAAGTGCAGTGGTGGTGTGGGTAGCTTTGCCGTCGTGCTGGTTGCAGAGGCCAATGACTCGCCCAAGCGGGTCCTCCTGGGTGAGACCTTTGCGAATTTGTAGGCAGATAGGGCTGGGTGACTTGTACAGGTGTCACTGACTCCAAAGACCTTCAAATTTCAGACTTGAATGAATGAATGAAACACTTTATTGAATTCTTTTGGTCAGTTCCGGAGAGTCTCCTTGCAGCTGCGTCTTGGCGCTTGCCGCAGCCGCCGCCGCCGTCGGGGGCTCCTTAGCAAGGGTGGTCCCTCATTCAAGGGCTTCACTGGTCCTGGCCACCTCGCACGCGTGCTGCACCAATGCCCTTTGGGCGGTGAGCTCGCTGCTGGTGAGCAGGCCCTCCCATTGCTCCGCACTCGGGTTAGTCTGTTTGTGGAAGGTGTAATTGTGTTTACACTCCCATGTGACGTGGTAAAGTGTCGGGACGTCCCCGCACCAGGGGCAGCTGTCGCTGTACTGGGTGGGGAACATTTTGCTAAGGACGTGTAAGTTAAAGAAGGTGCCAGTCTGCAGCCTCCTCCAGCTGACCGCTTCTTGCTGTGTGAGGAGTTTCTGGGGCGGGGGATACTTGAACCTGCAGCCTCTGTAGTGATTTAGGATGTCTGCGTACGTCGGGTCCACCATCGAGGGGTTCTCGAGGTCCTCCGTCAGCAAGGCTCGGTGCGTGATCTCGCGAACCTGGCTGTCAGCTCTCGAGTTGCCCTCGACTCCGGTGTGTGCCGGTACCCAGAAGACCTTTTGCTTCGCTTTGAATCCCGAGGCTCCCGCGCCGAGGAGGATGCGTAGGGCCTAACTGCAGATTCTTCCTTGCTGATATCGTCTGCAGGCCGTTTCGGAGTCCGTTATTATAATCTGCGGCTTGTTTCTGCGGTAGCCTTCGACCGCTGCAAGCGCCACAGCGATCTCCTCCCCTTCTGCCACCGTACGTCCTCTCGCGGATGCGCAGCTGATCGTGTCGCCCGTGTGGTCTACGACCGCCACCGCCACTCTCGTGATATTGTTGCGTCTATCCCTCGGATATAGTCCTGCGTCCGTGTACACCGTGTTTTCCTGCGTGGCTAGGTGTCTCTCCACGTATTCTGCTCTTGCTTGTCTTCTGGCCGCGTGTAGGTTGGGGTCCATGTTGCGCGGCAGTGGGCAGATTCTGAGGGTTTGCCGGATTTCGTCCGGAATGTTCTCGTCCTGATCTGCTGTGATTTCCACTCTGTGGCCAAGTCTTCTCAGGAGTTGCCTGCCTGTTTCTGTAAGTTCTAGTCTTTCTAGCTGTGCATTCAGCTGGGCCGCCGCCAACTACTCGAAGGTGTTGTGGACTCCCAGCTGTAGTAGCTTGTCGTTCGGGGTGTTTATCGGTAGGTGTACTGCGGTCTTGTAGGCTTTCCTTATTAATGCCTCGATCTGTTCTTTTTCCCTCTTGATCGCCGGGTGGTAGGGGAGGGAGTACGTCACCCTACTGACTACCAGGCTCCTGACTAGTTTGAGGGTGTCCTCTTCCTTCATGCCGTGTCTTCTTCTGGAGACTCTCTTTATCATTCTGCCGACTTGTTCGGTCGATTTCTGTAGCAGGCTGATCGTGTGGCTACATTTGCCGCTGCTCTGCAGCCACATGCCCAGAATCCTTATGGTGCTTCTTTCTGGTATGTTTTGGCCTTCGAGCTTGATGTCTAGGCTCGCCTCCGTGGGTTTCCTCGCTACTCTGAGTAGCTCTGACTTGTCTGTCGAGCACGGTAGACCCCTTGCCGTCACGTATTCTTCTATGCAGGTCGCGGCTCTCTGTAGTCTATCTTGTTTTTCTCCTAGCGATCCACGGTTGGTCCACACCGTGATGTCGTCCGCATACATGGCATGTTGTGTGCCTTCGATTTCCCCCAATCTTTTGGCCAGGCCGATCATGGCTAGGTTGAAGAGCACGGGCGAAATCACCGACCCCTGTGGGGTTCCTTTGTGGGGGGTGTTAAAGGGTTGGCTTCTCACGTCTCCCAGCCCCACGGTGGCAGTTCTGCCTGCGAGAAAGGCCCTCACGTATTTGTGAGTTCTGTCTCCGCAATTTATGTTCTGGAGGCCCTCCATTATTGCCGGGTGGCTGACGTTGTCAAAGGCCCCCTTGATGTCTAGGGCCATGACAACATTCTCTCCAGCCTTCGGGATGTTGGCGAGAACGTTCTCCTTGAGTTGTAGGAGAACGTCTTGCGTAGACAGCTTTGACCTGAATCCAAACATGCTGTGTGGATAGAGTTGTTCTCGCTCCATCCATAGCTGGATTCTTTTCGTAATTATTCTTTCCTACAGCTTTCCCAGGCACGAGGTGAGGGAGATCGGTCGTAGGTTTTCGATCTGCAGCTTTTTGCCCGGTTAGGGGATCATCACTACCTCCGCGTGTTTCCATTCGGCCGGAATCGAGCCCTCGACCCAGAGTTGGTTGAGGTAGTCTGTCAGCTGGTTTTAGGTTGCGTATGAGGGAATATCGTATCCTGTCTCCCCCAGCTGCCGTGTTCTTAGTGAGGGCCCCCATCGCCTCGTGCACTTCTGCCAGCGTGATCGGCCTGTCCATCTCGGGGTTTTCTTTGCCTTGATAGGTTCCTCTATATTCTTCGGGGCGTTCGTTCCCGTCACACTTGGTTTTGAGGTCCTCTATCATTTGGTCCTCCGTTCCTTCGTACTGGTGGATCAGTCTTTGTATCGTTTTACTGCTTTCGGTCTTCGTCTTTCCCGGATCTATCATCGCTTTCAGAATTCGCCACGTTTTGGCCGTGTTCAGGGTGCCGTTTAGCGAGCTGCTGAACTGCTGCCACCCTTGCCTTGCCAGTTGTGTAGCGTATTCTTCTGCCTTGGCCGTGATTTCCGCTATCTTCTTCTTTAGCTTCCTGTTTAGCTTTTGTTTCCTCCATCGTTTGGTGAGCCCGCGCCTTGCCTCCCATAGCCTGAGCAGGCGCTTGTCCACCTCCGGTATTTGCTCGGTTCTGTCTACCTCTTGCGTGTAGGTCTCCTGTATCTGTTTGAGCTGTTGGCACCACTCCTGGATGTTGGTGATCTGCCCGGTCAGATCCCTGCTTCCTTGCCGAAAGGCGTCCCAGTCGGTGAGGCGGGCATTCCCAAGTTTTCGTTTGGTGGACTCCGCTGCCTTCGTGAGGTGGATTATGCAGTGGTCGCTCCCCAGGTTTTCTAGGGTGTTTTCCCACTCTACGTGGCTCGTGCCCTTCACGAAGGTGAGGTCCTGGCACGTGTCTGGGCTGACGCTGTTGCCTATCCCTGTAGGTTGGTCTTCGTCCGTTACTAGTTCGTACCCCAGGTTCTCCGCGGCGTCCCATATGCCTTGGCCTTTGCGGTCGGACGATGGGTATCCCCAGTTCCGACTCTTGGCGTTAAAGTCTCCCGCTACCACGAGGGCGTTCGTTTTGGCCATCTTGCTTACTTCCATAAACAGCTTTCCAAAATCGCCGTCCTTTAGTTTCGGGGAGCTGTATAGGTTCACTATGTACGTGCTCTTCGCGCTGAACTTTTTCTTTGGGATTATTTCGGTGATTACGTGTTCTATCCCCGTGCCCTCGATCTCTTTGTGTGCTATGGTGGCTATTTTGTTGTTTACGAGGGTTGCGGCTCTTTTCCCGCCTTCCTGACATGTGTATCCCTTTAGCGTGGGTGTGCTGTTGGTTTCTTGTAGCAGAATTACGTCTGGCTGCTTCCCCTGGGAGTTTATGTACTGCTGCAGGAGGTTCTGCTTCCTCTTGTACCCCCTGCAGTTCCACTGCCAAATGCTTAGTTGCTGATGTCCTGCCATGATGAGTTACCGTTGTTGTGTGCCCCTTGGTTTTCTGATCCGCCGAAGCGTGTCTCGCAGAATAGTCTGTCTCTGGCCTCGTTAATGGCTCTGCTGTTTTGATTCTTGACGTAGCTGCGGAAGCTTTGGTCCTGCATGCTTGTTTCTGCTGGAGTTCGTGCATTTGCTTCTGTACGGTCAGCATAAAACTTTTTATTTCGTTCCACCTTTGTTCTTCCGATTGTTTCTGTGCCTCCTCGGGTGGTGGCGAAGGGGGGGTCGGACTGCTGTTGCCTGCCTCACTTCTGCCCTGTCGTTGCCATTGCAGTTCTCTGATGAGTTCGTCTAGCTTCTGCTTAATCTGTCTAGTCTCCTCTCGGCTCTTTTCTAGCTCCTGCCTCTGAGCCCTGTTTTCTTCTTCTAGCTTTTTCTCTTTGTGTGAGGGTGTGTTTGTGTTTGAGTGTGTGTTTGAGTGCGGAAAAAGCGACTTGGGGGGGCCCGCTCCCCAGCTCACCTTGACTCCGCCGCTCTTCTTCTGCTGTTGTTCTTGCTGCTTCGGTCCGGGTCCCCCGGGCTTCACCAGCGGCGGGTAGGACTCGTCCCGCCGTCCGTCCCGGCTCTTGCTTCTCCCCCGGCTCCGGCTCCTCGACTTGCTTCCTCCGCTCCGTGGATGGAAGGAGGAGTCCTCCTCCGCCCCAAACTACCTTGGCACTCGGCCTCTGCTGCGGCTCCTGCTTCGTCCCCGTCTCAGCAGCTGCTGTTGCTGCTGTCGGTTCCTGAAGGCAGGTCGCCCCCGCAGTTCCTCCGCTGGCTTCAGTCTTTGTTTGCATTCCTTGGTGCCTGTTTTGTGGCCCTCGCCGCAGACCAGGCACTTCGGGGTGCATTGGTGTTCTTTGGTTGGGTCCTGCTCCCCACACTGCTTGCAGGCCTTGCTGTCCGGGGTCGGGCAGACGTCGGATCTGTGGCCCTGCTTGCAGCACACGTAGCAGACCTGGCGGGTGGGGAGGTATGGGTAGCACCACATCTCCCCTCCGTAGTACAGGACTTGTCTGGGCTTCGTGTGGCCGTCAAAGGTGCTTACTGCCATGCTCGACTTGCCCAGCATACGAGCGCTGTGGATCTTGACTCCCTGGGTGCGCACCCTCATGTTGGCTTTCAGTTCTTCGGGCGTCGTTCCGGGCGCGATGCCGTGGACCACCCCTCGTATCGTGTCTTCCGGTACCGCCATGTGTGCGTTCACCGCGTAGGACGTCTCTCCGAACGTGAGGTGGGAGATGCGCCTCACGTGTTGGGAAAACTCCACTTCAAAAGTGACCAGTTCTAGTAGCCATGATTCGTGTGCTTACGGTTGGTGGCGCCGTCTGGAAGCAGCCAATAAACGCTGCGGCAGTATGTCATCATTATTTTCTGAAGTAGAATGGAAAGTTGGGCGAGTTGGTATGCGTTCATTTTGGGTGGAAAAAACAGCGCGAAAGGGACGGAAGACAAAGAAGAAAGAAACCACACGGACGCGCTGTTTTTTCCACCCAAAATGAAAATTATTTTCTGAGTAGCGCTTTTTTGCTTCTTTTACATCTTACTTTATTTCTCTGGCTGTTACGTCTATGTCAATTTTTATTAACGCATTTGTTTAAATAATTTTTTCCCCCACGCTCTTCTGCGTTTATCAAAAATCTCGAAGTTTTCAACTTGAGCGCAGTTTATTATGAAGGCCGCGGGTGTCGCGGCAATCAAAGAACACCGGAATTTTGCCCAACTAGGACGGCGGTTTTTTTTTTGATGCATGGACTCTAAATGAGGTTCTCGCAACTGGTAAAATTAGGCCAAGTGTGAAGAGGTGCGTCGGCTAAGAAAGCAGAGCTAAAAGCCGGCGCTGCGATGTTATCAGTTTTCTGGAAAGGTGAATTATCAGGCGCAGCAAGGTTCGTAATATCACAGGCACTCCACGGGGACTACAAGAAGCTTGAGTGTCACTTAGGCGAAATATCTGGATACGATAACAATTGCGCCTTGGCAGAAAGAACAGGCAATTTCTTTAGGAACACCTGTCCTCCAAAAGTTATCCTAAGCTTTCATCTCGTTGTGTGCTGCAGTGTGTAGAGCAACAGGAATCCGATTAAAGGTCTTTGTTTGAAACGCAAATGGGAGTGGCTTTTTAATTCGAATGTTATTGATAAAAAATAACAACGCAGCCGGTCGCATTTCGATTGAGGCGGAATGCTGGAGGCCCGTGTACTCTGCCATGTTAGTGCACGTTAAAGAATTCCAAGGTGGTCGAAATTTCTAACCCCTCCACTACGGCGCCGCATAGCCTGAGTGACGCTAAGCCTCATAAAGCCGAACAAAATTATGCGGGAAACGGGAAAAGAAAATATATTACCGGGATATAGATCAGAGCTCAATTTGTCCCCAACATCGCATTCCATATAGCTCTTTAGGGCCCCGCACCGGTCAGTTTCTGGTGCCCCTCAACCTTGTGAGTCATCCCCGAGTGCTGTGTTAGCTGTTGGCGGCAGCAAGGAAAGGCAATTTTATACGGTAGCGGCGTACATTGCCCCTTTGCTAAAGCTCTAAGATTAGCGACCGCAAACATAAAATTCTTGTAATACATATTTGAACCAGGGCTTTTAGTAAGAACACAGGCAAAAAACGAGGCACTGGCATGTAGCGTCACGAGCATTTATTTTTCATTATGATTCAC
Source organism: Amblyomma americanum (assembly GCA_030143305.2). Taxonomy (NCBI): domain Eukaryota; kingdom Metazoa; phylum Arthropoda; class Arachnida; order Ixodida; family Ixodidae; genus Amblyomma; species Amblyomma americanum. The sequence continues at coordinate 153,474 of JARKHS020026996.1, forward strand.
GGCGTAAATTTTGCTTAAGGGAATAGCGCTTATTGTTACGGGAAATTTTATTCAGCCTGAGGTTAAGAGGTCAACTTGAGAAAGATCAATAGCACGTAACCTTAGTAGAATACGTAAAATGTCAGTAGTGCATGCTTGCATCTCTCAGTATTTTGCTTCTTTCTAGGGCACGTTTACCATTTACAAAGTGGCTATTCTGCTTTCTGCGCATTACTCTATCACCTGATATGATAGTGTTAATGTGACCTATTGCGGAATATCCTTTGCGAAAACCTGCCTGGTCATTTGGTTAATTAAAGTCCAAGGTTACCCTGGCTCTACCAGCGATTACCTTAGTAAATACCTTGTAGGCAACGGACAGTAAGCTGATCGGTTTGTAATTTTTCAACTCCTTGGCGTCTCCTTTCTTATGAATTAAGATGTTTGCGTTCTTCCAAGTTTCTGGTACGGTCGAGGTCATAAGGCATTGCGTATACAAAGTGGCTAGTTTTTCCACCACAATCTCCCCTCCGTCCTTCAAGAGATCTGCTGTTATCTGATTTTCCCCAGCTGCTTTTTCCCTTTGCATTTCTCCTAACGTTTTCTTTACTTCCTCTTTCGTTACTTGTGGGATGACGCATTACTGTGCGCTACTGTCTCTATCGTTAACTTTCTGATTACATTGGCTACTGTATAAATTTCTGTAGAACTCTTCGGCTACTTAACTATCTAATCCATGCTAATGTTGCTAATGACATTTCCCTCCTTCTCTCTTAACGCAAACATCAGGTTTTTAACTAAGCCTAGTTTCCTCTTCACCGCTTTTAGGCTACCTCCGTTCTTTAGAGCATGCTCGATTCTCTTCATATTAAACTTCCTTATGTCGGCTACCTTCCGCTTATTTATCAACTTCGATAGCTCTGCAAGTTCTATCTGTCTGTAGGGTTAGACACCCTCATGCTTTGACGTTTCTTAATCAGATCATTTTTTTTTACTCGAGAAGCGTGCCATGAGGCATAAGTTGAAAAAAAAGAAGGGGGAACGAAGGCACAAGATTGCCAGTTACAAGAAGGAGTGAAGACCCGTTGCGCTGAGGTAGTCGCAGAGGTTGCTGATGAAACGGTTGTTCATAGTCCACTTCACGTAGTCACGTTCGCGGTTCCACCGCAGGCCCACCTCCCTGAGGAGCCGTTTTTTTATTGCAGCCGTCGCTGGGCACGTCCACAAGTTCCTCACATCACAAATGTCCGGTGCAGCGCTACATTGAGGGCACCTGTCAGGTGCTGGCAGATCTTTGGCACGCTAAAGATGACGGACAGATGATGTCAGAGCCACCCCTGCCCGAATCCGGCGCACGGATATCTCCTCCTGCCGAGTAAGACTACGGGGGAGAGGGTGCGAACACGGAGGAATTAGAGCGCGTGTTCGCTGGCGCAGAACTTCGGAATCGGAAACATGGGACAGAAACGGATCTGAGGGAAGAGAGGGAGGTGGCGGATTGTCTGATGTATGAAGATGAGTCATAGCATCCGCTTGAATGTTATGTGGATCCTGAACATGGCCGCCAATCCAGTGTATGCGCACAGGACTTGGATACTTTGCGCAGAGCACATGAACTGATTGTGAAATCTGGAATGTCCGTTTAACAGCCGTAAGCTGTTTAAGGGCGGCGCGAGACTCCGTGTAAATATGAACTGTATTGAATGTTGGAACGAGCGGAAGGGAAGCAATGGCATTATAAATGGCTTGAAGTTCCAATGGCAGGGGAGTGCACGTATGCGCAGTATATGTCGCGCGAGAGTGGAGATGCGGATGAGATGGACTATACACAGCAGTAACTCCCCTCTCGTAGAATGTGATGCATCGGTGTATAATAGGCACCCTTCAGGCAGATACGTCTGCTGATACCGACGGGGAAACAGTGGGGCGATTGTCAGTGAGCTGGCAATATGACCACGGCGGAAGTGTCTTTAAACAATTAAGATGGAGAGACTGTTTTCGAGCTCTATTTGCCACCCGTTGGTCGATGAGTTCACTGAGTGTATTAAGTTGGGCTAACTCCTGTAGCACAGGTATGGGTGTTAAACGAGGCAGATAAGTTATGACACGCATAGCATCACGATTGATAGCTTCAAGGGAGTCCCACTGTCTGCGGGTGAGACGTTGAAATTGTGCCTGATATACTATCCGTTGCTGAAGGATAGAGCGCACAAGCTGGCGGGCCTTATGAGCACGTGCGCCACCACAGCGCACATCTATGCGACGAATCAGACCTAGAGTAGCGTGAGCCGATTTACGGGTGGCTGTCAGCCACGGTGTGCCCCTCTCAGATGTATGGAGGAGAAGGCCAAGAATACGAACAGTTTCTACCGGAGGAATCGAAGGATTATGTACCGTAAAATTTAAAGGGGAGCGTTCCGTAAGCCGGCTTTATTTCCAATGCGAATGAAACATGATTTATTAGGAGAGGGTGTTAGACCCAGAGGTGGGAGGCGAGATGTAAATACATCCAGCACGTGCTGAAGGACCTACTGATGAATAAACGCCTCTGGATGACAGCACCACAAGGTTATATCATCGACATACGCAAGCACGCGGACAGAAGGGATGGTGTCTAGGGCCGAGCAAGATGAATTAAAGCCACATTAAATAATGTGGGGGCGAGAACGGAGCCCTGCGGCACTTCTCTATTGGAAGTGAAGTTACCAAAGGGTTTTGCGTGGACACGCACGCTGAAGGTTCGATTTGCTAAAAAGACGTGAATGTAGAGGAGGAACCAGTAATAGAGACCAAGAGTTTGAAGGGCGGCAAGAATGGCGGAGTGAAGGATGTTATCATATGCCTTTGTTATGTCTGTAGCGATCACGGTTCGTACAAGGTGACTCTGCGGAGAGTGGTCAAGCACGTCAGCAGCCAAAGTAGCAAGGCCGTCCTCCGTTCCAATTTGTTGGTGGAAACCAATTTGGGAATCTGGGTAACAATCATGGGATTCCAGCCACCACGACAAGCGTGCGGCAGATGGTAGGCGTAAGGAAAATTGGACGAAGGGCCGAGAGAGATACCGGAGGCTTACCTGACTTGGGTATTGGAACCACAATAGAATGCTACCAGTCTCCCGGCATGACGCCAGGAAGCCACACTTCGTTAAACGTATCAAGTAGGGTTTGCAAAACCCTCCCTTCCAAGTTACGGAATAAGGAGTTAGGTATGCCGTCGTTCCTGGGAGTAGTAGTAGTTTTTAAACGTTCAATGGAGGCCAGCTGCTCTGCCATGTTCAGGTCAGAAGTAATCCCATTGGAGGGCTCTGTAACCGACTAAGTCAGGTGGAGGCGTAGCAATGCCGTCATGGTTTGCAAAAATTGACGGGCCGCTTGTGGTGCAAATGTGTCCTCATCCACATTTAGCGCGAGGCGAATGCTCTCTGTGTAATCTGCAACCTGAGAAGGGAGCTCCATGGCGTGAAGCACTCTCCAAAAATGTCGATTGCCCTGCGTAGAGGACAGGCGGGCACACCATGCAGCCCAGCGTTGCCTGCCTAGCCGCTTTGCATAGCGTCGCGCCAGTGCGGTAGCGCAGTGAAGAGTAGGAAGAGCCGATTGGTCATCGGGGTGACGAGTAGCGTAAAGATCCGCCTGGCGACGAAGAGCCCACAGATTCAGGAGATGTATGTGCGGGTTTGGGTCGTCTTCATTTACAGTAGTGGTAATAGTGTAAAATAGTATGAGTAGCGAGAATAGCAGAGAGAGTAGACAGTGCTGAAGAGGGGTTGAATGTAGATAAATGATTGTCTGCGCATACAGAGTCCCATGATGTTATTCGTACAGTGCTGTGTATTTAACGTAGACGCGTAGGTGTGAGGGAGATAAAAATAGGGCTATGATCGCTACCACAAGTATCAGAATCAACAGCCCAACGAGGGTTACCCGGGCCTAACCACCAAGTCAAATCAGGTGAATACGGGCCACCTCATGGGCGGGTAGAAGTATTCGGGTGGTTTAAAAGTTTAAAGGAATGATCCGAAAAGCTCCCTTGGATGTGTGCGCCCCTTGAGGAATCTTATGAGTAACGCCACGCAGTGTGTGCGCCGTTGAAGTCACCACCAACTAGAATAGGGATACCCGAGTTGGTAGAACGTAGAAAACGAACCCATCCCAGATTGGGAGATGCGGAGCCAGGACGACTATAAAAAGAAACTAGGACAAGGAGTGTGCGTGCAGGTTTTACGAGAAAGGCAACAACCTCTTGACGTGTGTTGCACCACCTTGAAAAGTCGAGCGATGTGTGTGGAACTGAACTGTGAATATAAATTCTAGATTTACCTGGGCTGAGGAGGAGGCACTGCAACGACGATCAGGGATAGTTGGTGAATGGTATGCGCAGAAACCTCAACGTCGTGGAAGTGAATTATGCTCTTGCAGTAGGATGCCCATGCATTCAGCTTTCCGTCGCGAAGGCGGATATTCACTTCAGAGGCCTCATTAGCGAATCCTCGACAGTTCCACTGCACCACCACCGATGATGATGCGCTATCCATGACGAACCCGAAGAGCTTCCACGATGAGGGATGTCACCTGCTTCATCAGCGCTAATATGTTATCCACTGTCGGGGTAGTCACGGCTAACAGGTGGTCGGCACCTGATTGTGGCCCAGTGCTTACCCTTGGTGATTTCTCTGATGATTGCTCCCGAATTATTAGAATTCTTCGAGAGGATTGAGAACGACACTGTTTCCGGCGCTGGGTGAGTTCGTCTAGTCGGAGGCGAGCCCCCGCGATTGCATTGTCTAAAGCTGTGTCTTCATCTGTGGTATCCACATGTGATGGATGCACTGGACGTTATGGCGTACCATTTAATCCGGGAAGGTGAGCCGCTTGTGCATATGTACGCTGGTGAAAAGACGTATGGAGATCAGAGGGATCAGAGAAAGGAAGTTCGGGGAAGTCGTTGTCCTCACATGCGAGAGCTGCAAAGCGATTACTTGTAGGGACATCCATTTTTGCAGGCGACTTGTGAAACCTCGCTTGCCTCCTCTTTGGACAAACGGGGGAGCGAATGTCATGGTCCGGCGATTTGCACAGGGAACAAGGAACTGTTGGTTTATTCATGCCGGCCACATCTGCTGGCTTAGGGCAGGTATTTTGCATATGTCCTTCTTTCTGGCAGTGATAGCAAAAAATACGACGAGGTCTGAAGGGCTGGGGCTTGACGATCGCACCGTAGTAGGTAAGGTACTTCGGGAGAGTCAACGAACCTTGCAGGATGAGCAGGTATGAGCCCCGGTGACCCATAGGCCGTGCTTGCAGTACTACGTGAGTTGAGCAGCGAATGTTTGCGCACACCTCCTCGTGGGGCTCGTGCTGTCGACATGATAAACCATGCAGCGGAATGTGTCAGGACCAGATGCAAAATATATTTACACCGGGACATGCTTGCTGTCATCCAGAAGGATCCGCGTAACTACACACATTTTCTGGGCGTCCATCAAGGATGGCAAGTTTACCGTATGGTGTTCAATGGGCGATGAACTACAAAGCCGCAGTAGTTCGAAAAGTCAAGAGCGTGATCAATTGTGGCTTGAACATTCCGGGCAGGGATGGCAGTCATATCAAAGCGCAATGTAGGCTTGATGGCAACGCGGAACGAGTTCGCAGTAGGCGGAAGAGAGCCTTGACTCACGGGAGGCATCTGTGGATGTGGCAGGAGCTCAGACGCTGGTGACGGCCCTTGGTGGGAATACTGAAACGGCGCGACGGGCGCAGTTTCTTGAGGCAGTGTCACGGGCAAGGAGGCGGTGGAGCAGTCCGTATCATCGGCCAAAGTCGTAGCATCGGAAGACGACGCAGGCTAGAGGCCCGGAGGTGCTGACGATTTTGTGGACGTGGAGGCTGCGTCAGGTGGCAACACAGCGGGCATCCGCGTAGCTGTCGTGGACAACGCAGAATCCATGCAGACGCGTAGCGCGGCCTCCCTCGGCAGCGCCGAGCTAAGCCTAGCTTGACCTGGGTTTTCTCACTTGAGAATGCGCCCACCTTGCCGGGAATTTCTCCGCAGGGGCGTCGTCAGCATTCGGTCTCACGGAGGGCACTGTCCGACACACGCCACACGCGAGAAGACAGCAAAAAGTGAAAACACAGAGCTAGAAGCAGACACGTATCCACCCACTAGGTCTTCCTCCGGATTTGACCTCTAACGAGAGAAGCCGATCAGATCTTCCGTCTCCTGAGATAGTTTGCCGGCATCCTGTCGAACCGTCCTACCGCCTACTTCTACTCCGCACTCCATAATGATAGCTATCAGATTATCGTTCATTGTGTGAACATTAAGATCGTCTTCCTCAGTTAAAGCTGAATATTTGTTCTGCAGCGATATTCTGAATTCCTCTATTTCCCTCTTACGGCTAGGCAGTTAATGGACTTCCACATCACAAGCTTCTTTTTCTCCTTCTTCACGTCTAAGCTAATTCGAGACCTTACCATTCTGTGATCGCTAAAACGCACCTTTCCGAGGGCGTACACATCCTGAACGATGCCGGGTTGAGCGCATACTATGAATTTGGCTAATTAATCTCGAGTAATTACGCAGTTAAGCACAATATACAAAATAGTGTGACTTGCTTCATACATTAGCCAGCAACAAGCATATGGTCGCGTCGTCTTAGAGTGTCGCGGCATATATTTAAGCCCTGGCTGAAGTTAGCTGGGACACCCTGTATATAGATGGACGATATGTATAGGTTTGTCTGATTGTGGATGTGCTGGGCTTGATGTATGCATCATACGGCCGTTTGATGACGTTACCCCATCTTCTTTTTTTTGCCAACGCTGAGATTTTCCGCAACGATCTGTGAGCGCGCGCGCGCGCGCGCACGCACACACACACACACCGCACGCACACACACACACACACACACACACACACACACACACACACACACACACACACACACACACGCACGCACGCACGCACGCACGCACACACACACACACGCACGCACACGCGCGCACACACACACACACACACACACACACGCACACGCACACGCACACACACACACACACACGCACACGCACACGCACACACCGCCGGCTTTTCTCGTAACGGGACTAGTATTGGTTTCGCGTTAAAAGGACACAAACTACATTCAGCGCTTAATTGTAACCGTGTTTTGAACGAGCGAAACGTGCGCGCTGACCTATATGACGCTTACCTAATTGGCGCTGACTTAATTTCTCAGTTCGACGGGCTGCACAATCACAGAAATAAATAAAATCGACGCTACATTGAAATACGCAACCGCCGCTCAGTGGTTAAGGCGCTCGACTGCTGAGCCGAAGTACTCGGGTTCGGCCCCAAACTTGGCGGCAGCGTTTCGATGGAGGAGAAAACGCAAAAGGCGCCCGTGTGCTGTGGGATGTCAGTGCACGTTAAAGATTCCCATGTAGTCGAAATTATTCCAGGGACGACCACAACGCCACCTCTGCAGTTAAGTCTCAACCTCTGTCGTGAGGGAGGCATGCTTAGTCGGGGTATGTTACAGGAGGGTATGCGGAGAAGTATTGATTGCGAAGTTCTTGGAGGAGCTCCCCCGTCCTCAATAACATGCACCCTGAGGAAGACAGGGACCGTAGAGTACTCGGGTCCTCCAAAAGCGTATGGCGATGACCATGAGGTGGTCTACGTGGACGCTGCGCAGTACACGTCAGGCTCCCGTATGGCCCTGGCGGTAGCCGATAATCAAGTGAAGCTTCTGACCTCCAGCTCAGTCACCACCAATTCTATCACAGAGGCAGAAGAGGTGGCCATCGCGCTTGCTGTCCTTTCCACATCAGCCACAAAATTTATCTCTGACTCTATATCTGCCATTATCAACTATGCCAATCGGCGACATATCCGGCACTGCTGTGCATTTACTACGCTTCTGGTAGCCCCGACGCCCTATAACCCTCATCTGGAAGCCAGCACATGCCGGCCTCCCTGGCAACTAGGAAGCTTATTCCTTAGCCGGAAGTTTCACATTCCTGGCGGGAGTCAAGCCCCTTCTACGGGCCGAGGAGCCCCTGCTATCTTCCCGTGATATTCTCTCGTACTACCGGGAACAACGAAGGGAATACGCACACCCAGCCCCGTTTATCACCATAGCACAGGCCGCACACTGGCGACGACTACAAACTCGTACTGCCCCATACCCCATACTGCTACACGCCCGATACCCAGACCAATTCGCACCCCCACCCCCACATGCAAACTTTGTGGCAAACAAGGAGACTTTCTACACACCCTGCTCACGTGCCCCACCTTCCCTCATGCCCCATCACCTACCATGGCGGAGTCTTACCGGGAGAATCTTCTTACTGAAACTTCACCTCAAGACTAGCGCCAGCTCATATCCAGCGCTCTGAGAAGGATTGCTCTCCAAGGGCAATACTTTGCTTTGTAGGGGTGCCTCCTCACAGTGAGGGAAGGAAGCATCCTAGAGCCATGTAGGGGGCTTCGCTCCCACCATTTACATCGTTCGCAATAAAAGTTACCACCACCACCACTACGGCACCTCTTTCTTCGCTTCTTCTTTTACTCCCTCCTTTATCCCTTTCCTGATGGCGCGCTTCGGGTGTCCGCCGAGATATGTGGGACCGTTACTGCGCCACTTCCGTTCCTCAAAACCGGTTTTCACTGGTTTTCATTCCTTTTTTTTCTGTTAGCCAGTGTGATGACTGAATGCCAGTGTCAGATCCTCGTCGGTGGTCTGCCTATCACTTCATTTTGAATGAGAATTGGTTTTCGAGGAAAGGAAATGGCGCAGTATCTGTCTCACATGTCGGCGGACACCTGAACCGCGCCGTAAGGGAATGAATAGACGGAGTGGGAGAAGAAAGGAAGAGGTTCCGCAGTGGAGGGCTCCGGAATAATTTCGACCACCTGGTGACCTTTACCGTACACTGACATCGCACGGCACACGGGCGCCTTTGCGTTTCGCCTCCATTGAAACGCAGTCGCCGCGGTCGGGTTCGAAACCGGGTGCTCCGGATTAGTAGCCGAGCGCCCTAACCACTGAGCCAATGCGGCGAGCCATCGCGGCGAGTTCACAGAGTCGAACCGAAAAATGAAAAAAAAAAACATAAACTTGGTCTTTGAGGAAAGGAAATCGCGCAGTATCTGTCTCACATATCGGCGTACACCTGAACCGCGCCGTAAGGGAAGGGATAAAGGACGCAGTGAGAGAAGAAAAGTAGAAAGAGGTACCGTAGTGGAGGGCTCTGGAATAATTTCGACCAACTGGTGATCTTTAACGTGCACTGACATCGCGCAGCACACGGGCGCCTTTGAATTTCGCCTCCATCGAAGCGCAGCCGCCGCGGTCAGGTTCGAAACTCCGGATCAGTAGCCGAGCGCCCTAACCACTGAGCCACCAAGGCGGGGAAAAAACGCTCAATCCTTGTATGAAAATTATAAGGCTTGAAACCAATACCACCTACAATATGTGGTGCTTCTTCAGACGTGGCGGCGGCGCGAGCTGACAGGTTACTTACAATGTGCATACAGCATCAAATCTAATACAAATAAAGGTTACCTAATTGCACCATTTTTAAACTGACATTTCTTGAACATATCCCACGCGTTCTCTAAACGCTTTGGCCGTGGCCTCGCGAATGATGAGAAGCCTTTCATTGACGTGTACTTCAATATAGAGGTTGTTGCACCTAAGACATTTTTACAAATAGGCTATCTTAGTTAGAAGAGCGATTTTTATTTTGGCATAATACTGTCAGCGGACTAGCCTCATTCCAGCCTCTTAAAATGCTCTTGCCTATGATTAGATTCCTTAGATTCCTCAACTATGAACTGTTTAACTATGCGACATGGGATATGATAGTATTAGCAGGGACCGCAACCGTCCATCATAACATCCTGATCGCCATGAAGCCGCAGCGACTGCATCAGGTATAAGCACACTGTAATTAACGAGATGGTTATTGCCGCGACTAAAAAAAGATGCGCTGCCTCTTTCCAGTTCAGTGCCCGCTTGTTCACAATAGGCCGGAATACCGGATATTAGATTTTTAATGGAACACAAGACTCCTTTACAAAAGACGAGAAATTTGAAGCGCAATTCTGAATTCTCTGTTCAAGTATCTGTGCAGCTTTTTTAAGGCATCAGTGCTTAACGAGCACTACCAAATTTACAGTGCATATCCAGTCATTCAAATGCTATTACACTTAGGCTGCTGTTCCGAGTCACATAATCTATCAGCACATTGAGTGCATGTGTTTACATAACGTGCTGTAGCAGAGGAGCTAGTTTAATACGATTTTATGGCGGCTTTTGAAAGGTACAGTATTGGCGACAAGAGTTTCCATAACTTCGAAGTCTTTAGGTGCGGCGGCTGCAGTTTGTACACAATGCGAAGTATTCGCCTTGTGATTTAAATGCCAACTTGAGGTGAATTCGCGTTGGCTATCGATGGGATGTGTCTGCGTCAGGGACGATGAGCGCTTAAGTGACATTTAAGAGCACGCGATGACATCTGGCTTTTGCTAGCACTGCAAAGCATAATACATTGTTATCGGATACGGATAATGTAAGACGGTGGTGAGAGGGTTAAGCAGAGTGACATGTGGTCAAGACTGTAGGTTTCTCTTGAGAGGATTTGACGCTGCGCGACTCTGAACTACACGTTAAAAACTGCACAAGGGCGAGCTATGCTTGTAAAAGCGCGTGATGCATCTGCAGAAGTCTAAAATTAAGAACTAAAGGAGCTGACAAACTACAGATCTCATCATTAGTGAGCTCACACAGTCTTTCACGCCGTTTGAACGTCGTGCTATGTGGTACGTGCTCACATCCAATCAGAGCAAAATAAGTTAGAACTACCTTGTCAAAATGCCTCCGTAAAGGCAATTTGAACCATAGCACAAGAAAAGCCAAAAAATCATAACACACTTTCGAATAAAAACCCACAATTTTAGTACGTGTAATCATCGCTCTGACATAGTAGCGACGCTAGAGAGAAAAAACGGGGGCTGAATATTTCCAAGTTTTCAGTGCGACATTCACAACGCGTTACATACTTAGAAGGACTTGGTTGTAGGCCAGTTGGTAGGACATCGTGAGGAGCAAAACCGCAAAAGAGCACGGTACTGACAACTGAACATTTATTAAACAACAACTGAGCTTATATGGATCAGCCGAGTGTGTATTCCGGCAAACAATTGTAAAATTAAGATTAAAAATGAGAAAACAGCTACATGGCAACCATGACGAAAACAATCGGTACGTGAAATGTAAGGAAACCGAGTAAGGTTGGCACAACGAACCTGCGCAAAATCAAACAAAAACAACCTAGTAAACACTGACAGAAACGCTAATTCTTTCTGGAAAAATTGTCATAGAATGCGAGCTGACACACTTGTCTGGCTCAGAGCTCAAGATGGCAACAGCCTCGAATGTTTCCCTTTCCAACTGCCCCTTCTTCCTATAATCGGTGTGCAGTTCAGCTTGGGATAGCGGTCTGTACAACTGCGACAGTGAAGGGGCAGGGCAGGTCCTCCAGGCCTTCTCAAGGAACGCGAATGCTCTTGCAAGAGAATTATCAAACATCTGCCAGTTTGACCGATATAAAATCGACCACAGCTGAGGCGAATATAATAAACCACCCCAGTTGCGCATGAGACACACATTTTCGAATGCTTCATGCCGCAAAACTACAGGCTTTGAATTTTGCTTCCCCACCAAATTGAAGAGTTATGAAAGCTTGCAGGGCACAGACTTGACCACTTCAACGCCATATCTGCCTGAAAGCTTCTTAAGATTATGAGAAACCTTACGAAAATATGGTAAGACTACATACTTTTTTCGGCTAGCAGGCTCATGGGAAAAGGTGTCTTTTTGTGCATTCTTGCAAAACTTTTTGAGCAGAGATTCGGCCACAGATCTTAACAGTGAGCTCGGAATGCCGCCTTTTCGAGTCGCTCAACTTGAAGATTAAAACTGAGCTGCACTTTGGGATGGCATTGTTTTAAAAGCGCAGACCTAAAACATGATGCCAAGGCCCGTTTTACAAGCTTTGAATGGGATGAGTCGAAGAGCAGTAAAGCTTTTTTAGATCTCGGCTGAAAAGTTCAGCAAACATGATTATGTTGATTAAAATCTGAGTTTAAGTCTAAAAACTGGATGTGCCCTTCTTGCAGAAGCTCAAGAGTAAAATTGAGAGAATTCGAACGACTAGAAACCACTGCGAAAAACTCATCTGCCACGTCAGCTAGGACATCATTAGACGAAAGTTTTAAAATGATAAGAGAATCACCTACATATCTAAAAACACTAGAAATGAAGGCATGCGTCAACTTACGTTTGAGCACTCGATCTAAATTGGCAAGAAAGGTTTCGCACAGCAGTGGAGCAACGCTGGAGCCAATGCAGATTTCTTTCCTGAGGATATTGATAGGAGCATTTTGTCGCTATTTTATTTGCACCAAGAAAAAAACCTCCACAATAGGAGCCGAAATTTTAGATTATCAACAGAAAATCGCAGAAGTAGCACTTCGATTCACACCACGTTCAGCTGCATCAAATACCGAGATCACGAGAGTTTAAAATAAGTACCTACTTTGCAAGTTTCATTCTTACACAAATACAAGACGACCCAGATTTCCTATGCAAAGTGGTCAAGACTGACGGCACTAATTTTTTACTAAATGATCAGGTAAACGTGCATACTGTTCAGTCAGATCCTCACTGTCTTTTGGAAGGATACCATCGTACGAATCGTCGTTTTGTTCTTGAAGTGGAATTTCGAGTTAGAATTAGCTCGGGCCTTTGTTTCTCGACCACACGCCAAGAGTAAAGCAAAGTCATCCTGACTGTACCCGCTGACGACTTCCTTTCAAATTACCACTATTTAGACTCACAGGTGTACGATTTTACTGCACAAGTTGCGGGGCTTCTTGCTGACAGTGGCGGCAATCAAAAGCGATTCGGCGCAAATCCATATCAAGGAATATAAAACACAGGTAGAAAAAAGACCGCTGAATCCATCACACTTTCATTTACTCGCCGGGTGTCGCTCATGCGAAAACTGGTCGTGCGAGCCTCTGCTTTACATTATCAAAATTCTTTCTAGGAACAAGCATTGTTTGTACAAAAGCTACCGGACGCATTTTTTATCATGACGAGAGGCAGCTAATGCATCAGTGATGATCAAGGCTCCTAGCAGTCAGGCCTCGCAAAAAAGTTCCTGGAAATAGAGATAATGAATCAGGTCTTGCTGCTCATTGCAAATGGTTTCTGTTTGCTCTCTCCATTCGTTCGTGCGTTCAAGCGTGTTGTCTTCGTTTTAATAAAAAAACAATGTTTTATGCCACTGACTACGTTGGAGAACAACGACTAATTCTTCATCGCCTATTTAGCAGAAACTTTTCCACGGCATAATTTTCAAGAGCAACAAGACCGATATTTGTCACTGACGCATCAACTACCTCTCGCCATAATAAAAATGCTCGAGAGAGCTCATATGGAAGTCTATTTTAACTCCTAAGAAAAGTATGAAATCCTCATGTTCAGCCCTGCATGAGTGACAGGGTCAGAAGTTCGATGCACTAGCGAACGATCTTTCCAACTGTATCAGGTAACGTTAAATTTTTCTTAAATCGCATCAAATTAGAAGTTATCATTTCGACCTACTCGAGAACACTTATAATCGGTGGCCACTAGAAATAAAAGGCAATAAGGACAGCCATGACTCTTCTAGCGCAGCGAGAAAACTAATCGAATTGTTATCTTTCTAATTCAGTCTAATTGCTGTCTTTCCATGTAGGCACTTTCTATCACCCCTACAAAGCGCGGCGCGCTTGCTGTGTCTAGCACTGTAACGCCAGAAAACTTTCTGGCACCGGCACCGCAATGGCCACCAACATCTCAGCCTAGCGCTATTAGCTGGCCTTGGAGACGAGCCAAGGGATGATTTTATTCGTTCAAACAAGGGGCTACTTGCATGAACGCGAATAAATTTTTGCTCAGAGTAAAATGAACGAAATTGCCAGAGTGTTCGCTTGCCTTGTTTGATTTTTACCTAGGTGTCCTCAGCCTGTTACTTTCGCGGCGTAGGACATGGAAGCGTTTCGCGAAGCGAGAGGCGCAGTTGCACGACGGATTCTCTTTCATATGCGTATAATCAACAAATGAGTTAATGAAGCATAAAGCGCTCCCTGTATGTAAACTGTTCGCACAGAGTTTTACGACGAAATCGCTTCGCTTTCAAGATTAGATCCGGTTTTTTCTCTGTATATTAAACCTAAATAAACGTCAATTACGGTTGCCATAAAAACGAAACCGTAGCAGAAACGGGACACTGATATCAATTCTACAGGACGCAATACTGTAAGCAATTTTTAATAGGCTTTTTTTTAGTTTTAAGACCTCTATGCCTTTCATAGCATTGTCAGGAGTATAGTCTATAAGAATACAGCTAAGAGGCTCAGAGCTAACGGGTATATTAGCACAGGTGCAACTGGCTTGTTGTTTCAATAAGAGATATCCATATCATTTTTTAGAGTCTTTAGTGTCCTGGAGAATTTCTCTAGCTTAATGTTGTTATCAATATTGTGCTGCACAAACATAAACCAAGCAGTTCTTTCAGGAAATGTAATTATGGAAACTGCTAAGGGTCTTAGAGAAGGAACGTACAAGGTTATTAAACGCTCCCGGGACACAAGATCTGCTTCTTAGCCATAAAGTTGTGGATTTACGACATAGTTGAACCTCAAAATTGCTATTTACGGTTTGGCGAAGTACACTTCTCATACCTAGGAGCACTGGTGGCATCATAGATGCTTTTAGTGCGATAATATAGTCCTGAAAAGCAGACCATATGACCTGGAATTTCCGACGCGCACTGTACATACTTGGTAGCCCAAAAATTGCACTAAGCGTGTCGACTGCAAATAAGGAGATGGGCCTAGAAACAGGTTATATGGTTGTAACATGCGGTTCGCGGAATCAAATGAGATACGTCTTTCAGATCTTTACATTACACAGTGTTACAGTAGCCTAGCTCTCCTTGCTTTTCCGCACGCAAAGTGCCGTGTTATCAACGACACGTACAGTTAAGGCGTGAAAAATGTCTCGCAAACGTAAAATACTGTATATACACCGAGAAACAGTCAATGAAAACACATTAACGCTTGGCCGGAGCAACATTTTCAGCACAAGTAAATTATCATTTTTAAAGAGAAAACATGAAAATAGAGAAGATTAGGAAATAGTACGTGAAGTAAACTCTGCTGGTGTCGTTGCTGCCAGCTGAATTTACGTCTTATGCAGTTGGGCTTAACACCTTGAAATCGCCAACATGTCTCCAGAACAACGAATAGTATTTCCTTAAACGTCCCTTCATGGATGAGAACGAGCGGTTTTAAAGAGAAGGCAGCCATTCAATGTAAACTGTCCCCTCAAAGCACATTGCAGCCATTTGCAAATATGGGTGATCAGGCGCCTCCACATTTTCAACATCCACGAAAGCTATGCAAAGGTTCCCGCATCGTAACGGGCTGCTGTGTGCTTGCGTGCTGCAAAACGTTTGCGCGCGCTATAAGAAAACAATATTAATCTTTTATAGGCTGCTACCAATATATTATTTGCTTCAAATAACGTGGCAGGTTAATAACGGCGTCTCCTAAAAGCTCATGTGTTGTCAGCTTGTTATGCCAGTGACGTTGGTTTAAAAATTCTTGATGAGCATGCTCATTGTTCTGCGAGAGTGAAAGTGCAACGCCTCTCCTATTCATTGTTTGGTGCTGTCAATGTTCCAAGAAATGCTAGCGTTTTCAGCTCTCTTTCAACTTTAGAGGTGGAAAGAGAGCTGAAAATGTTGGCATTTCTTGGAACACCGAGAGAACCGAACAATGAATACGAGAGGCGTTGCACTTTCACTCTCACAGTACAATCGCACGCTGGAATAAAATGCATCGAGACATCCTGCGTTAATTTCTGAATTTAAAAGACGGGCTGCTCTCCTGTCCTGCAATTACTTTGGGAGTAACCTTGCATAATGTGTGGGGAGTGAAGAAACACCAAGGCTAAGCCATGTTAAGGCTGGCTTTACTCGAAGACACAATAGTGAGATTAAAAATGAAATCGAGTTCATACTATGCGCTCAACCTGGCATTGTTCAGGATGTGGCCGTCCTCGAAAAGGTGCGCTGTAGCGACCACAGATTGGTAAGGTCTAGAATTAGCTAAGACTTGAAGAGGGAACGGAACAAGCTAGTGAAGAGGAAGTCCATTAACGACTTATCCGTAAGAGGGAAAGTACAGGAATTTAGGATAGCGCTGCAATACAGATATTCGGCATTAACTGAGGAAGACGATCTTGATGTTCATACAATGAACGATAATCTGACAGGTAAGGAAGTTTAATATGGAGAGAAGCGAGCATGCTCTAAAGAAAGGAGGTAGCCTAAAAGCGGTGAAGAGGAAACTAGGCATAGGTAAAAACCAGATGTCTACGTTAAGAGACAAGCAGGGCAATGTCATTAGCAAAATGGATAATATAGTTAACACAGCCGAAGAGTTCTACACAAATCTGTTCAGTAGCCAACGTAATAAGAGCGTTAATGAGAAAGACAGTAGTGCACAGCAATGCGTCATTGTGCTAGTAAAGAAAGAGGAAATATAGAAAGCCTTAGGAGCAATGGAAAGGTATAAAGCAGCTGGGGAGCTGGGGAGGATCAGGTAACACCAGATCTGTTGAAGGATGGAGGGGACATCGTCCTAGTAAACTAGCCATTCTGTATAAGCAATGCCTTATGACCTCGACCTACCCGAAGCTTGGAAGAATGCAAACATTATCTTAATTGATAAGAAGGGAGACGGTAAGGACTTGAAAAAATACAGAGTGATAGGCTTACCATCCGTTGCCTACAAAGTAGTTTCTAAGGTCATCGCTAATAGATTCAAGGCAACCTTAGACTTTAATCAACCAAATGATCAGGCAGGCTTTCGTTAAGGATATTCCACAATAGATCATATTCACACTATCAGTCAAGGGATAGAAAAATGCGCAGAATATAACCAACCTCTATATATAGCCTTCATTGATTACGAGAAAGCATTCGGCTCAGTGGAAACCTCAGCAGTCATACAGGCATTCCGTAATCATGATGTAAAACAGCCTTATGTCAAAATACTGGAAGATATATATAGCATCTGCAAAGCAACTATAGTCCTCCATAAAGTCAACAATAAAATTCCAATAAGGAAGTGCGTCAGGCATGGAGGCCGGATCTCGCCAATGCTATTCGCCGCCTGTTTACCGGAGGCATTCCGTGAAAATAATTGGGAACAGCTGGGAATAAGAGTAAATGGCGAATACCTAAATGATCTGCGATTCGCTTATGACATCGCCTTGCTAAGTCACTCAGGAGGTGAACTGCAAAACATGATCAATGAGTAAGCAGGCAGAGCAGACCGCTGGCATCAAAAATTAACATGCAGAAATTCAAGGTAATGTTCAACAGTCTAGCAAGGGAACAGCAGTTCATAATTGGCAGCGAGAGCCTGGAAGTTGTAAATCAATACATCTACTTAGGGCAGATAGTGGCAGCTGATCCGGATCATTAGAGGGAAATAACTAAAAAGATAAGAATGGGGTGGAGCGCATATGGCGAGTGGCAGTTTACCAATTTCCCTCAAGAGAAAAGTGTACAACTGTATCTTACCGGTACTCATCTACAGGGCAGAAACGTGGAGGCTAACGAAAAGAGTTCAGCTTAAATTAAGAACAAAGTAGATAGCCATTGAAAGAGGGTGAGTGTGACGTTAAGAGACCGCAAGCGGCCGGAGTGGGTGAGGGAACAAACGTGGGTTAATGAAATCCTTGTCGATATCAAGAGGAAGAAATGGGCTTGGGCAGGGCAGGTAATGCGAAGGCACGATAACCGCTGGTCCTTAAGGGCAATGGAGTGGATTCCAAGAGAAACTAAGCGTAGCAGGGAGCGGCAGAAGGTTGGGTGGGCGGTTGAGATTAAGGTAGATGCAGCTGTCAAAGGACAGGTTTAATTGGAGAGACATGACAGAGGCCTTTGCCCTGCAGTGGGTGTAGTAAGCATGATGATGATAATGATGATGATGATGATGCTGATGCTCGAAGAAGGGGTACTCACATAAGAGTAGCCACTGGAAAAAAAACGCTTCTTCTTCTTCTTCTTGGCCCCAGTAAATATGGCACATACCCACGCGGCGGGATTGGACAAGGTACAGTGCAGAATGTCAATGAAGTATTTGCGCGGCGCAGAATAGACTTGAAAAGACTGAATCAAGATAAAACTGAAAAGTTCAAATGAATTAGAGAAATTTGAATTACCAGGAATAGAATTAAGCATTTTTGAACATGCGACAGAATTTTGTTTTGTGCACCAATTCTTCGTCCGTCGTCTCTGTTCACGCTGCATTTTCCTTTTAAAATGAACGCAACCCAACTAACTTCACTTTCCATCCTGCTTACTCCTTAGGCCTTGCAGCTACCGAATCGTCTAACGAAATTAAGAACAGGATAAATTTATCGTCCGTCTAGTTCCTTATAGGCAAGATAACAAGAAGCGAAAGCACTGTACCCAATTTATAGCCAATTGACGTGCCAGAGAATGCAGTAACACCGATGGGGTCACTCCGAAGCGAAGGGGCTCAACACCGCCCAGCGCGTTCCCTCCTCGTCCTAGGGATACACAACTTTGTCGTGGCGCACCGTGGCGCACAGGCACAATCACCTCCGCACCACACCCGACGGCCGCAGAGTGCTCCGCAAGCTCGGTTGCCACATCCCGAATGGGATGCCGGACACTACAGCTAGACGTGTTCTCACTCGTACATCCGAACAGCTTCTACTGCAGGCCCTGCCACTCAACATAAATCCCGAACTCAACGCGCGGGGAGAATAGCAACCCGCGCGCTGCACCTCACCCGTT
This sequence comes from Amblyomma americanum, assembly GCA_030143305.2. Lineage (NCBI taxonomy): Eukaryota > Metazoa > Arthropoda > Arachnida > Ixodida > Ixodidae > Amblyomma > Amblyomma americanum. The sequence continues at coordinate 172,409 of JARKHS020026996.1, forward strand.
AATTCGGAGACCGCCAGGATGTTTTGCAGACGAATGTGGCGCTCTACCGTGGTAGCGGGACTGCAACCTCCACGACGGCCCCCTATGGCATCACAGCAATCGCGACAGTAGCGTCCGGCGCACCCGGGAACCAAGGTATCGGATGGGTTGCCTTAGCTCTATAGCCATCGACCATGACGCCCAACACACCGACGTGACAAACCAGCTGCACCGGTTCCGAAGCCGCATACAAACACTTTCTCTATGGTATCTGCGCGCACGGCTGCCCGCATTCTCGAGCACTCACCTCTCCCTCAGAATCACAAGCCATTACATAGGGCCCCGGGCACGAGGGCATCCTGCCGATGAACGCTTTCAACGGCGCGCTAGAGATTTTTTCATTGAAAACTTTGTTGAATCAAAAAGGTTGCGTTGTCACCGCCGTGGATGCGGTGTTGGGTCCAGGCTTCAGGCGATGGCTGCGGCTTTGTGCCTGCGGGCGGCCTTCAGTGCCCAATCCACCACCACCTTCTGAACTTCAGGTTCCGAGATGGTCACCGCAGTCTCCCACGGTTCTTTGTTGCTAATATGCCATTCTGGCCTATCCCTAAGCCTGGGGCATCCGTACATCACATGTGCAAGGTTCCCTTTTGGATCCTTACACATGGGGCACTGTGGTTTAAAGTTACCGGGGTACGTTAGGGCTCTTCTGTGTGGGCTACGGAATCTGCCTGTTTGAAGTTGCCTCCAAACAGCCTGTTTCTGTTAATTTAGTGATTTATGCGGGGCCATGCATATTACTCTCTGTTCTTTGTAATAGTTTGCAATCTCCTGGTATGTAGTTACGAACTCCTCAGCTATCTCCCAGGGATGAGAGCTCATGGCCCGGTTAAACCTCGAGCTTTTTCATGAGCCATTTCATTCCCTGGATGTAAGGAGTGTGCGGAGACCCAGATCAATTTAATCTGGTGAATATGAATATCTTTACCCTGTCTAAGATTTGGTGTGCAATTTTGTGTATTTTTCCTTGTGAAAAGTTTTTTACAGCACTTTTCGAGTCCCTCATTATGACTCTACATTGTGTGTCGGTTATCGCCAGGGCGACTGCCGCCTCTTCTGCTTCCTCGATGTTGTTTGTGAGGACTGTGGCAGCTGTTGCTATTTTGTCGTCCTGGTTTACAGCGGCTATCACGTGGCCCTCCCTCACCTCATACTTTGCCGCGTCCACGTAGGTTACCTCCCTTTGGCCACCGTGATATTTACGGAGAGCTTTAGCTCTAGCCAGTCTTCTTTCCAATTTCAAATTTCTTTCCAAGCACCGACGGAATCCTCTCCAAACCCCCGTAGCATCGGCGAAGACGGCATGTCCGACTGCCACGCAGTCAGTACTGAACACCGCGAATGTAGGCGCGTTTACCGAGCACCCAACCACTCCTTGACTTATGCGAGAGCGCAGTCCGGAGGCATATCCAGACCGACTCGTACGTGTCGCTCGTAACAGCGAACCACAGCCACCTTACCTCACACCTCACTCATTCCACCGCCTTTCAATCCTATAGCGTCCGAACTCTACCCTTACCCTCGGGCCTGCCCGCCAC
>JARKHS020026997.1:0-16652 GCA_030143305.2 Amblyomma americanum
CCCCATAATGCGCAGGTCCACACGGGACGGAGAGGCAAAGAGACACCGTATGGCTCAGTTTAAACAAACAGGTATATTCAATAATTACACATGATTAAGATTATACATCAGAGGCTGGGGCGTCCGAGCTTACGTGCCGACGACTTCATGGGGGCGATGGAGTGGCTCCGGAGTTGGGCTCGAGCGGTTGCTGGCAGAAGCTGCACGCTGACGGGCTTCGGCGCTGAAGGCCCTCTTGGCAAACGATGTCGTCCTGAGCGTGCTTGCAGTAGAATTTCAATAGTCGTCCGTTTCTTCGAGGATGGTTCACAAACCCTTCCTCTAGTGTCGTTCGGCTTGGAAGATGAACAGGAGGCGAGCTTGTAGATGATGACAGCAGAGCATAATTTTACAACAGAACAAACTTTGCACTTCTTTACTCATCGACCGGGCAGGTTAGTGCCTAAGTAGCATCACATTATATGCTAAGCATGGAGCCCCAGCTCAGACTGGACTGCATCCGTTTACATGTGCTTTTAAGCACTTGATTAACAAAGGACTAAGGGCGGTCATTTCCAGTGGCCCGCCCAAAGCATCAATTCTCCAATCCAAAATAACATGCGAGATGGGGACCACCCCTTGGGTAGGGCTTAGCCTCGAACCCAGAGTCTGTTAACAATACAAACTAAATAAACAACAAAAACGCCACCACTCTCTCTCAAGTGAGAGTATACACAGGCTCTCTCTTCGGAGCTAATTCACTAGCGCCTGTCTTTCCACATTCTTGGCGAGTACTGCCTGTCCGCCATGACAGGTGTCCGTCGCGGCCCTTCTGGGAAGCTGTGGGTGCCTTCCCGGCGATAGCCCACGACAAAGGGGGGGAGGGAAAGAATGTCGTCTTCGCGGTTTCGCATAGCGTCGGCTGTGGTACCGCGCGCTCTGGCCCGCTGACAGCTCCCCTGTCCTGGAATGCAACCGGAAATTGGGGAGGACAAAGCCTGTTTCCCCGGGGCGGCGGCGGGACCGGTTTTTCCGGTCGTCACTCAAAGAGCATGGCTGGGCAATTGATGATGCCGCTGTCACGGTTCCCCGTCTACGCCGCGCCGTCGAACGTGGATCCTCGTATCACACACGGAATGTCACACTCGCTCACCCTCCAGAAGAATGTTCTCCGAACATTTGAGTCCACGCAGCTCCCCTTGTCTTTCTGAATCGCCTCGCACAGTGCGTCCGACAAAACACTTTTCGCTGCACTCAACACCACTGCACAACACCATATGCCTCCGCTGTCAATACTGGCGTCTCCAGGGGCAGCACTGATCTTCTTTTACAGATAAACATGAAACTCAGCACCCAAGCCTCTCCTTTCTAGTCCAAACTGGACGAAAATAAATTTACCACAGTTACAAAGGAGCTCCCACTTCTAGCACGATCACGGCACAGACAAAAATATAGATAACGAAAGGAAGTAGGGCAGGTTCTGCATGCGCTCCGCATGCTCTCCTGTGCAGGTGTTACTTAATGACAGAAAGGTTTAACTACCAACTCCGATAACTTAACACATAAGCACATAGCAATGTTATGAGCTGCGGCATTACACAATTCTAACCAGTTCACAACTCCGCTCTGTTTACGCCATTAGTCCGACTTAGCTTTCCGATTTCGCAGCGCATATCGGCCTTCATGAGTCATACTAAATAAGTCTGTGCCCCTTTGTCTGCTTTGGGACTTGCGAGGGCTCGTGGCAGGAGCCTCTCCTGGCGTTATCTGCGCGGCAACCTCGCGCGCTTCTTCTTCTAGCAATGCATGAAGTAAATCCGGTGGCATTCCGGCCGTCACCTCGGGCGCCTGCCGAACAAATGCAGGAGAGGGCGTTTCTTGCGAACTATCTGCGCGCTCCGCTTCACTTCTGTCCCCATCAAAATCCGCGCTTTCCCTTTCCTCATTTCGTGAATACTGAACCGGTGCCGACTTGAGGCGATTTGCGTGTATCCTTATCAAACGCCGGTTCACGTCTCGGACTCTGAAGTTTACCGGAGAAAGCTTCTCGACAACCTCGCACGGTCCTCTCCACTTCGTCTGGAACTTACGAGCTAGCCCAATCTGCCTTTGGCAGTTTTCAATGTACACGCTGTCCCCCACATCAAACGGCGCGTCTCTAGCACTGCGATCGTGCACCTCCTTCCTGCGCTTCGCCGCTTTCTTTAGGGACTCCTTTGCGATGTCCCTCGCCACTTGCAAGCGCGATTCTAGCTCAACCTTATAGTCGTCCAGTGAAGCGTATGGGACACGACGGGGGCCCTCTGGCACTTCACTAGGCTGGTCCGGGTCTCGGCCGTAGAGAAGAAAGAATGGCGATTCGCCCGTGCTCTCGTGTGCTGCGGAATTGTAGGCAAACATTGCATACGGGAGCCACAAGTCCCAGTCCCGCTGGTCGCGCGAAACAAAATGCGACAGGAACCCGGCCACGGTTTGGTTCAGTCGCTCCACCGCGCCGTTGCAAGCCGGATGGTACGGTGTTGTCTGCTTCTTAGCGATCTTAAGCAGCTCGCAAACTCTCCTCATTAGCTGCGACACGAAGTTCGTTCCCCGATCTGTCAAGAGTTGCCTCGGGGGTCCATGTCGGAGCACGATCTGTTCGACAAATGCTCTTGCAACCGTGTCTGCCTTCTGATCTGGGAGTGCTACCGCTTCCGCGTATTTTGAAAGGTGGTCGACAAATACTAAAATGTACTTGTTTCCGGAAGTGGTCGTGGGCAATGGGCCCATTCTGTCCATACCTGTCCGCTCGAAGGGAGCCGAAACCTCAGGGAACGGCTGAATTGGAGCTGGTCTTCGTCCCTTGGGTGTTTTTCTTTCGAGACAGGAATGACACTTCGCACAGTAGTCTCTAACATCCTGTCGCATGCCACTCCAAAAGTACAAACGCTCCACACGCCTGCGTGTCTTCGCTACGCCAAAATGACCGGCGCATGGCGCATCGTGAAACTCGCGAAGAACCCTTTCTGTCCACGACCGAGGTATGACGACTCTCTCCCAAGCGGTTTTCTCTGGTCTCCCTTTCCTGGTTGGCCTCGTGCGCCGACACAGGGTGCCGTCTTTGTCAATGAAATAACCTAGCTGTTCGGGGTGAGACGGTGCGCCCTCTAAGCTTTCGATTATTCGCTTCAGGTCAGGATCTTTGCACTGCTCTGTGCGTAATTCGGCGGGGTCGACTACGGGGACAAACTCATCTATAGCTGCCACGGCAGCTGTGCGGCTGAGTGCATCAGCATTCAGATGTGTCTTTCCTGACTTGTGCTCAACTTCAAAGCAGTATTCCTGCAGGTGTAGATTCCATCTAGCGAGTCGCGAGCTAGGGTCCCTGACACTCATCACCCATTTCAGAGGATGGCAGTCTGTGACTAGCTTGAATTTGCTGCCGTAAAGGTAGCATCTGAAGTGCTTTACTGCCCAGACAACGGCGAGGCACTCCCTTTCCGTAGCTCCGTACTTTTGTTCTGTGGGGCTCAGCTGTCGGCTAGCAAAAGCAACGGGATGTTCTTTGCCCTCAATAACCTGAGATAGCACGGCACCAACTGCGAACTTTGACGCATCTGTGGCCATAACGAAGGGCAAACTAAAATCCGGGTGGCGCAACAGCGGTGCACTCATTAGCTTCCTTTTCAGGGCCCCAAAAGCATTCTCCGCGTTTTCGTCCCAGCGAAAGGCGACATTTTTGGCTGTTAAGGCGGTGAGCGGCTTAGCGAGCTTGGCGAACTCCTCTATGTGCCTTCGGTAGTAACCGATCAGGCCGAGAAACTGCCGGACCTGGCGGACGCTAGTCGGGGATGGAAAATCCGAGACACACCTTAGTTTCTCAGGGTCCGGTCGCACGCCGTCAGCTGAAACAACGTGCCCGAGGTATTTCACCTCGTTTTTGAGGAATTGGCACTTAGAGGGCTTCAGCTTGAGACCCGCTGCTCTTAGTCGCACCAAAACCTGCTCAATATCGCGCAAATGGTTATCAAAACTGTCACTGTATATGATAATGTCATCCATATACACGAAGCACAGCCTCCCCAGAAGACCTGCCAAGATAACATCAGCGGTTCTCTGCCAGACAGCAGGGCTGTTGGCCAGACCCATCGGCATTCTTTTCCATTCATAGTGCCCTGAGGGCGTGTTGAATGCCGTTTTCTCGGCATCTGCCGGATCCATTGCTATCTGCCAGAATCCCGCCGCCATGTCCACTACCGTGAAGTACCTGGCAGAGCCCAGCTGAGAAAGCGTCTCCTGTATATTGGGGATGGGGTATGGATCGATGCGAGTTACGGCATTTAGTTTGCGGTAGTCCACTACCAATCGATACGAGCCATCTGGCTTTTCCACTAATAATGCTGGTGCTCCCCAGGGTGACTTTGAGTGTTCGACAATGCCGCGATCAATCAGGTCCTGCACCTGCCGCTCCATCTCCTCACGTTGGGAGTAAGGAATCCTGTACGCACGCTGGTAAACGGGCGATGAAGTGCCGGTTTCTATCCTGTGCTTTATAACGCCACAGCAGCCCAAATCCAAGTTAGACGCGGCGAATACCTCCGAGTAGTCGTTCAGCAAACCAGCCAGAGCCTCCCTCTCCCTGGATTTTACGTGAGAAAGATCGAACGACACCTTTGGAGCAGCCGAAGGACTAGCATGCTCTACAGTTGCGAGTACCGTATCGGTGGGCTCACGTTGCTCTATCGCAGAGGTGAAGAAAGCCAATGTTTTGTTCTTGGGAAGGCTCAGTGGCTGCTGGCTACAGTTAACCACCCGTAGGGGCACTCTGTGGGCGTCATTAACTGTCACGAGGCACGCGGCTGCCTTCAGGCCATTGCTGAGAGAGCCGACCGGCTCAAGCACTCCCACGGCGCCGCTCTCTACATCTGAAGGCACAAACGCGTACAAAATGTGCTCCGACCAAGGAAGGACGACCGCCTCCTCGACCAGCCGGACGGCAACCCGCGAATATACCTTCTCCAATGATCCCACTGTTTGACGGGTGTCAATATCGGTAATGCGAATCTCAGCCCCTCTCCTGTTCAAAAACGGAACTTTTGAGCCGCCCGCATTAACCTCTTCCTCAGAGAATGAGACTACTACCTTCCCTTTTCTCAAAAAATCCTGCCCTAATATACCTGACACTCCGTTTGGCAGAGACACCGTGTCCGGGCATACGTAGCAGGGGTGCTCCAATGCAATTCCGCCGAGGGAGAAGTGTAACCGGTAGAGTCCACTTATGCCAAGAGGATCCCCCGTTATGCCTACAAATTTGGTTGCCATACCACCAGACGCTTCCAACACCTCGCGGTCCCCCTTCCTTCGAAGCGTGTTAAAACTGCTCTCCTTAAGCAATGTCACCTTTGACCCCGTATCTATCAACAATTCCATGCAACAACCATTTAACTTGCAACGCACAACAGGGCATGCCTCGTCGGCCACACAAACTACCACCACCTCATCATCCACTGCTCCCTCCCCACGCTCCTCAGGCTGGGGAGGACTATCTAGTTTTTTGTCTCGGTATCTGGAGCCCCGCTGTAGGCTTGCTTAGGGCGTGTCTCGCCTGCTTCTCTTTGTGGCTTCCCACGGCGCACGTTTTGGCAGAACCTGGCGATGTGTCCGCGACCCTGGCAAGCGAAGCATACGATTTCTTCAAAATCTCGCATACCGCGCCTGTATCTTTGTGGCGGTCTCCGGTTTCCAGCGAATGGGCGCTGTTGAGCGCGCGCTTCAACCTGGCGTTCTACCTGCTGAGTTAGCAGCTGTTCCAAGCGATCTAATCGCTCTGTCAAGAGAGCAACCTCAGGGTTGAGCACCGCTCTCTCTATGACGCGTACTCTCGCTGCGGCTGTCGTTAACGCCTCATTTCGTTCCTCATCCAATGCGGCCTCCACGGCTTGGTCGAAATTGCTCGGCTTGCGCGAGAGCACGAACCGGCGCACGGGGTCTTGCAGACCAGCCACGAACAAAGCGGTCATTTCCTCTTTAAGTAGTTCCTCTGCGTATTTCTTCCTTAGCTGGTCTCCTTCCTCCTCCCTGCTTAACGTATCGCGTGCTAGGCGCTGAAGCCGCGACGCAAACGTTCGCACGTCCTCCCCTACCATCTGTACGGCGTCACGGAACCTCTGTACCCGCACGTGACGTGGTTCAGTGTCGAAATGCTCAAACGCGAGCTTCTTAAATTCCGCAAATGATTTTGCGGATTTTACTTTTTCGTCTCGCCATGCAAAATCATGAGCAGCTCCTGCCATCTTACACCTCGCCATTCCCAGCATTTGAGCATCGGACCATCCCCCCATTTTCCCAATCTCTTCTAGCATGGAAAAGAAATCGCAGATTGGAACCCCTGTCTTATCTCCCGTAAACGTCGGAATGACGCTTCCTAATGCCAGCATGCTTGCTCCGAGCGACGGCTGTGGAGTGGGAGCTCCCTCAGATACAGTCATTTTTTTTTTAAGCCCTCCAGTGCCTCAAGCCTCTCAAATGGGGGTAAAAGTCCCACAATCAGTCCCGTGATTCCCTTTTGATTACAATTTTGAAGTCATGAATGTCACAGCATTCAGAGGACATTTGCTTTTGAGACCCCACTTCTGACACCAGTGTGATGACCCCCATAATGCGCAGGTCCACACGGGACGGAGAGGCAAAGAGACACCGTATGGCTCAGTTTAAACAAACAGGTATATTCAATAATTACACATGATTAAGATTATACATCAGAGGCTGGGGCGTCCGAGCTTACGTGCCGACGACTTCATGGGGGCGATGGAGTGGCTCCGGAGTTGGGCTCGAGCGGTTGCTGGCAGAAGCTGCACGCTGACGGGCTTCGGCGCTGAAGGCCCTCTTGGCAAACGATGTCGTCCTGAGCGTGCTTGCAGTAGAATTTCAATAGTCGTCCGTTTCTTCGAGGATGGTTCACAAACCCTTCCTCTAGTGTCGTTCGGCTTGGAAGATGAACAGGAGGCGAGCTTGTAGATGATGACAGCAGAGCATAATTTTACAACAGAACAAACTTTGCACTTCTTTACTCATCGACCGGGCAGGTTAGTGCCTAAGTAGCATCACATTATATGCTAAGCATGGAGCCCCAGCTCAGACTGGACTGCATCCGTTTACATGTGCTTTTAAGCACTTGATTAACAAAGGACTAAGGGCGGTCATTTCCAGTGGCCCGCCCAAAGCATCAATTCTCCAATCCAAAATAACATGCGAGATGGGGACCACCCCTTTGGGTAGGGCTTAGCCTCGAACCCAGAGTCTGTTAACAATACAAACTAAATAAACAACAAAAACGCCACCACTCTCTCTCAAGTGAGAGTATACACAGGCTCTCTCTTCGGAGCTAATTCACTAGCGCCTGTCTTTCCACATTCTTGGCGAGTACTGCCTGTCCGCCATGACAGGTGTCCGTCGCGGCCCTTCTGGGAAGCTGTGGGTGCCTTCCCGGCGATAGCCCACGACAAAGGGGGGGAGGGAAAGAATGTCGTCTTCGCGGTTTCGCATAGCGTCGGCTGTGGTACGGCGCGCTCTGGCCCGCTGACAGCTCCCCTGTCCTGGAATGCAACCGGAAATTGGGGAGGACAAAGCCTGTTTCCCCGGGGCGGCGGCGGGACCGGTTTTTCCGGTCGTCACTCAAAGAGCATGGCTGGGCAATTGATGATGCCGCTGTCACGGTTCCCCGTCTACGCCGCGCCGTCGAACGTGGATCCTCGTATCACACACGGAATGTCACAGTACCACAAGACGGAATGCACAAATTCCAAGGTTTCACAGCAGTGAGTAATAGGGATATGTAGGGAAGAGCGCCAGTTTTCGACCAAGATGGCAGGCATTGGCGACGATTGCGGGAAGCGACGAGATCCTGAGCGCAACAAGGGCACCATACTTTCCACCGTGGAGACACCCACGTCCATTTAATCCACTTGAGGATTTCGCGACCTTCTGGAAGCGACACGAGCAAGCGACACGAGCACACATTGGGATCGTAATCTTATAAGGCCCAAACCACCAAAGTACCACAAAGGCGGAATGCAGACATTCCAAGGTTTCAGAGTAGTGAATAATAGAGGGATGTAGGGGAGAGTGCCAGTTTTTGACCAAGATGGCAGGCACTGGCGACACGGTTGCAGGAAGCGACGAGATCCAGAGCGCAACAAGGGCACCATAATTTCCACCGTGCAGACACCCACGTCCATTTCCTCTACTTGAGGAATTCGCGACCTTCCGAAAGCGACACGAGAACACATCGCGATCGCAATCTTATAAGGCAGAAACCACCAAATTACCAGAATGGCGGAATGAGGACATTCAAAGGTTTCACAGTAGTGAATAATAGAGGTATGTAGGGGCGAGTGCCAGTTTTTGACCAAGATGGCAGGCACTGGCGACACGGTTGCGGGAAGCGACTAGATCCTGAGCGCAACAAGGACACCATAATGTCCACCGTTCAGACACCCACCTCCATTTCCTCTACTTGAGGATTTCGCGAGCTTCCGGAAGCGACACGAGAACAAATCGCGATCCCAATCTCTTATAAGTCCGAAACCACAAAAGTACCACAACACGGAATGCACACATTCCAAGGTTTCAGAGTAGTGAGTATTAGGGATATGTAGGGAAGAGCGCCAGTTTTCGACCAAGATGGCCGGCATTGGCGACGATTGCGGGAAGCGACGAGATCCTGAGCGCAACAAGGGCACCATATTTTCAGCCGTGCAGACACCCACGTCCATTTCCACCACTTGTGGATTTCACGACCTTCCGGAAGCGCCATGAGCACACAACGGGATCGCAATCTTATAAGGTCCAAACCACCAAAGTACCACAAAGGCGGAATGCGCAGATTCCTAGGTTTAACAGTAGTGAGTAATAGGGCTATGTAGGGAAGAGCGCCAGATTTCGACCAAGATGGCAGGCATTGGCGACACGGTTGCGGGAAGCGACGAGATCCTGAGCGCAACAAGGGCACCCTACTTGCCACCGTGCAGACACCCACGTCCATTTAGTCTACTTGAGGATTTGGCGACCTTCCGGAAGCGACACGGGCACACATCGGGATCGTAACCTGATAAGGCCTAAACCACCAAAGTACCATAAGGGCGAAATGCGGACATTCCAAGGTTTCACAGTAGCGAATAATAGAGGGATGTAGGGGAGACCGCCAGTTTTCGACCAAGATGGCAGCCATTGGCGACACGGTTGCGGGAAGCGCCGCGATCCTGAGCGCAACAATGGCACCATAATTTCCACTGTGCAGACTCCCACGTCCATTTCCTCTACTTGAGGAATTCGCTACCTTCCGGAAGCGACACGAGAACACATCGTGATCGCAATCTTATAAGGCCGAAACCACATAAGTACCACAAGGCGGAATGCGCACATTCCAAGGTTACACAGTAGTGAGTAATAGGGATATGGTGGGAAGAGCGCCAGTTATCGACCAAGATGGCAGCCACTAGCGACACGGCTGCGGGAAGCGACGAGATACTGAGCGCAACAAGGCCACCATACTTTCCAACGTGCAGACACCCACGTCCATTTCCTCTACTTGAGGATTTCGCGACCTTCCGGAAGCGACACGAGCACACGTCGGGATCGTAATCTGATAAGGCCCAAACCACCAAAGTACAATAAAGGCGGAATGCGGACAATCCAAGGTTTCACAGCAGTGAATAATAGAGGAATGTAGGGCAGAGTGACAGTTTTCGACCGAGATGGCAGCCACTGGCAACACGGTTGCGGGAAGCGACGAGATTCTGAGCGCAAAGGGGGCACCAAACTTTCCAACGTGCCAACACCCACGTCAATTCCCACTAGTTGAGGATTTCGCGACCTTCCGGAAGCGACACGAGAACACATCGCGATCGCGATCTTATAAGGCCGAAATCACAAAAGTACCACAAGGCGGAATGCGCACATTCCAAGGTTTCACAGTAGTGAGTAATAGGGATATGTAGGGAAGAGCGCCAGTTATCGACCAAGATGGCAGCCACTGGCGACACGGTTGCGGGAAGCGACGAGATACTGAGCGCAACAAGGCCACCATACTTTCCAACGTGCAGACACCCACGTCCATTTCCAGTACTTGAGGATTTCGCGACCTTCCGGAAGTGACATGAGAACACATCGCGATCGCGATCTTATAAGGCCGAAATCACAAAAGTACCACAAGGCGGAATGCGCACATTCCAAGGTTTCACAGTAGTGAGTAATAGGGATATGTAGGGAAGAGCGCCCGTTTTCGACCAAGATGGCAGCCATTGGCGACACGGTTGCGGGAAGCGACGAGATCCTGAGCGCAACAAGGGCACATACTTTCCACCGTGCAGACAGCCACGTCCATTCCCCCCACTTGAGGATTTCGCGACCTTCTGGAAGCGACACGAGCAAGCGACACGAGCACACATTGAATTCGTAATCTTATAAGGCCCAAACCACCAAAGTACCACAAAGGCGGAATGCAGACATTCCAAGGTTTCAGAGTAGTGAATAATAGAGGGATGTAGGGGAGAGTGCCAGTTTTTGACCAAGATGGCAGGCACTGGCGACACGGTTGCAGGAAGCGACGAGATCCAGAGCGCAACAAGGGCACCATAATTTCCACCGTGCAGACACCCACGTCCATTTCCTCTACTTGAGGAATTCGCGACCTTCCGAAAGCGACACGAGAACACATCGCGATCGCAATCTTATAAGGCAGAAACCACAAAAGTACCACAAGACGGAATGCACACATTCCAAGGTTTCACAGTAGTGAGTAATAGGGATATGTAGGGAAGAGCGCCAGTTTTCGACCAAGATGGCAGGCATTGGCGACGATTGCGGGAAGCGACGAGATCCTGAGCGCAACAAGGGCACCATAATGTCCACCGTGCAGACACCCACGTCCATTTCCTCTACTTGAGGATTTCGCGAGCTTCCGGAAGCGACACGAGAACACATCGCGATCGCAATCTTATAAGGCCGAAACCACAAAAGTACCACAAGACGGAATGCACACATTCCAAGGTTTCACAGTAGTGAGTAATAGGGATATGTAGGGAAGAGCGCCAGTTTTCGACCAAGATGGCAGGCATTGGCGACGATTGCGGGAAGCGACGAGATCCTGAGCGCAACAAGGGCACCATAATGTCCACCGTGCAGACACCCACGTCCATTTCCTCCACTTGAGGATTTCGCGAGCTTCCGGAAGCGACACGAGAACACATCGCGATCGCAATCTTATAAGGCCGAAACCACAAAAGTACCACAAGACGGAATGCACACATTCCAAGGTTTCACAGTAGTGAGTAATAGGGATATGTAGGGAAGAGCGCCAGTTTTCGACCAAGATGGCAGGCATTGGCGACGATTGCGGGAAGCGACGAGATCCTGAGCGCAACAAGGACACCATAATGTCCACCGTGCAGACACCCACGTCCATTTCCTCTACTTGAGGATTTCGCGACCTTCTGGAAGCGACACGAGCACATATCAGGATCGTAATCTTATAAGGCCCAAACCACCAAAGTACAACAAAGGCGGAATGCGGACATTCCAAGGTTTCACAGTAGTGAATAGGGGATGTAGGGGAGAGCGCAAGTTTTCGACAAAGATGGCAGCCATTAGCGACACGGTTGCGGGAAGCGACGAGATCCTGAGCGCAACAAGGGCACCCTACTTGCCACCGTGCAGACACCCACGTCTTTTTCCTCTACTTGAGGAATTCGCGACCTTCCGAAAGCGACACGAGAACACATCGCGATCGCAATCTTATAAGGCAGAAACCACCAAATTACCAGAATGGCGGAATGAGGACATTCAAAGGTTTCAAAGTAGTGAATAATAGAGGGATGTAGGGGCGAGTGCCAGTTTTTGACCAAGATGGCAGGCACTGGCGACACGGTTGCGGGAAGCGACTAGATCCTGAGCGCAACAAAGACACCATAATGTCCACCGTTCAGGCACCCACGTCCATTTCCTCTACTTGAGGATTTCGCGACCTTCTGGAAGCGACACGAGCACACATCAGGATCATAATCTTATAAGGCCCAAACCACCAAAGTACCACAAAGGCGGAATGCGGACATTCCAAGGTTTCACAGTAGTGAATAATAGAGGGTTGTAGGGGCGAGTGCCAGTTTTTGACCAAGATGGCAGCCACTGGCGACACGGTTGCGGGAAGCGACGAGATCCTGAGCGCAACAAGGGAACCCTACTTGCCAACGTGCAGACACCCACGTCCATTTCCTCTACTTGAGGAATTCGCCACCTTCCGGAAGCGACACGAGATCACATCGCGATCGCAATCTTATAAGGCCAAAAACCACCAAAGTACCACAAAGGCGGAATGCGGACATTCCTAGGTTTCACAGTAGTGAATAATAGAGGGATGAAGGGATGAGCGCCAGTTTTCGACCAAGATGGCAGCCACTGGCGACTCGGTTGCGGGAAGCGACGAGATACTGAGCGCAACAAGGGGACCATAATTTCCACCGTGCAGACACCCACGTCCATTTCCTCTACTTGAAGATTTCGCGGCCTTCCGGAAGCGACACGAGAACACATCGCGATCGCAACCTGATAAGACCTGAACCACCAAAGTACCACAAAGGCGGAATGCGGACATCCCAAGGTTTCACAGTAGTGAGTAATAGGGGGATGTAGGGGAGAGCGCCAGTTTTCGACAAAGATGGCAACCACTGGCGACACGGTTGCGGGAAGCGACGAGATCCTGAGCGCAACAAGGGCACCATAATTTTCACCGTGCATCTTGAATAAACAGCGCGAACAAAGACGAGCACAAGACAAGAAAGCGAGCGCCGTGTCGTTCGCTTTCTAGTCTTGTGCTCGTCTTTGTTCGCGCTGTTTATTCAAGATGCTTAACCAACTAGCCCGCCAAAACGTGTTAACGTGTTCACCGTGCAGGCACCCACGTCCATTTCCTCTACTTGAGGATTTCGCGACCTTCTGGAAGCGACACGAGCACACATCAGGATCGTAATCTTATAAGGCTCAAACCACCAAAGTACCACAAATGCGGAATGCGGACATTCCAAGGTTTCACAGTAGTGAATAGAGGGATGTAGGGGAAAGCGCAAGTTTTAGATAAAGATGGCAGCCATTGGCGACACGGTTGCGGGAAGCGACGAGATCCTGAGCGCAACAAGGGCAGCCTACTTGCCACCGTGCAGACACCCATGTCCATTTCCTCTACTTGAGGATTTCGCGGCCTTCCGGAAGCGACACGAGAAGACATCGCGATCGCAATTTTATAATTCCGAAACCACAAAAGTACCACAAGGCGGAATACGCACATTCCAAGGTTTCACAGTAGTGAGTAATAGGGGGATGTAGGGGAGATCGCCACTTTTTGACAAAGATGGCAGCCACTGGCAACACGGTTGCGGGAAGCGACGAGATTCTGAGCGCAACAAGGGCACCAAACTTTCTAACGTGCCGACACCCACGTCCATTTCCTCTAGGTGAGGATTTCGCGACCTTCCAGAAGCTACACGAGCACACATCGGGATCGCAATCTTATAAGAACCAAACCACCAAAGTACCACAAGGGTTGAATGCGCACACTCCAAGGTTTCACAGTAGTGAGTAATAGGGATATGTACAAATGAGCGCCAGTTTTCGACCAAGATAGCAGCCATTAGCGACACCGTTGCAGGAAGCCACGAGATCCTGAGCGCAACAAGGGCATCATACTTTCCACCGTGCAGACAGCCACGTCCATTTCCTCCACTTGAGGATCTCGCGACCTTCCGGAAGCACACGTGCACACATCGGGATCGTAAACTGATAAGGCCCAAACCACCAAAGTACCACAAAGGCGGAATGCGGACAATTCAAGGTCTCACAGTAGTGAATAATAGAGGGATGTAGGGGATAGTTCCAGTTTTTGACCAAGATCGCAGCCACTGGCGACACGGTTGCGGGAAGCCACGAGATCCTGAGCGCAACAAAGGCACCATACTTTCCAACGTGCAGACAACCACGTCCATTTCTTCTACATGAGGATTTCGCGACCTTCCGGAAGCGACACGAGAACACATCGCGATCGCAATCTTATATGGCCGAAACCACAAAAGTACCACAAGGCGGAATGCGCACATTCCAAGGTTTCACAGTAGTGAGTAATAGGGATATATAGGGAAGAGCGCTAGTTTTCGACCAAGATGACAGCCACTGGCGACACGGTTGCGGGAAGCGACGAGATCCTGAGCGCAACAAGGGCACCATACTTTCCAACGTGCAGACACCCACGTCCATTTCCTCTACTTGAGGATTTCGCGAGCTTCCGGAAGCGACACGAGAACACATCGCGATCGCAATCTTTTAAGGCCGAAACCACAAAAGTACCAAAGACGGAATGCACACATTCCAAGGTTTCAGAGTAGTGAGTATTAGGGATATGTAGGGAAGAGCGCCAGTTTTCGACCAAGATGGCAGGCATTGGCGACGATTGCGGGAAGCGACGAGATTCTGAGCGCAACAAGGGCACCATATTTTCCACCGTGCAGACACCCACGTCCATTTCCACCACTTGTGGATTTCGCGACCTTCCGGAAGCGCCATGAGCACACGACGGGATCGCAATCTTATAAGGTCCAAACCACCAAAGTACCACAAAGGCGGAATACGCAGATTCCTAGGTTTAACAGTAGTGAGTAATAGAGCTATGTAGGGAAGAGCGCCAGATTTCGACCAAGATGGCAGTCATTGGCGACACGGTTGCGGGAAGCGACGAGATCCTGAGCGCAACAAGGGCACCCTACTTGCCACCGTGCAGACACCCACGTTCATTTAGTCTACTTGAGGATTTGGCGACCTTCCGGAAGCGACACGGGCACACATCGGGATCGTAACCTGATAAGGCCTAAACCACCAAAGTACCATAAGGGCGAAATGCGGACATTCCAACGTTTCACAGTAGTGAATAATAGAGGGATGTAGGGGAGACCGCCAGTTTTCGACCAAGATGGCAGCCATTGGCGACACGGTTGCGGGAAGCGACGAGATCCTGCGCGCAACAAGGGCACCCTACTTGCCACCGTGCAGACACCCACGTTCATTTAGTCTACTTGAGGATTTGGCGACCTTCCGGAAGCGACACGGGCACACATCGCGATCGCAATCTTTTAAGGCCGAAACCACAAAAGTACCACAAGACGGAATGCACACATTCCAAGGTTTCAGAGTAGTGAGTATTAGGGATATGTAGGGAAGAGCGCCAGTTTTCGACCAAGATGGCAGGCATTGGCGACGATTGCGGGAAGCGACGAGATTCTGAGCGCAACAAGGGCACCATATTTTCCACCGTGCAGACACCCACGTCCATTTCCACCACTTGTGGATTTCGCAACCTTCCGGAAGCGCCATGAGCACACGACGGGATCGCAATCTTATAAGGTCCAAACCACCAAAGTACCACAAAGGCGGAATGCGCAGATTCCTAGGTTTAACAGTAGTGAGCAATGGGGCTATGTAGGGAAGAGCGCCAGATTTCGACCAAGATGGAAGTCATTGGCGACACGGTTGCGGGAAGCGACGAGATCCTGAGCGCAACAAGGGCACCCTACTTTCCAACGTGCAGACACCCACGTCCATTTCCTCTACTTGAGGATTTCACGACCTTCCGGAAGCGACACGAGAACACGTCGGAATCGTAATCTGATAAGGCCCAAACCACCAAAGTACAATAAAGGCGGAATGCGGACAATCCAAGGTTTCACAGTAGTGAATAATAGAGGAATGTAGGGGAGAGTGCCAGTTTTCGACCAAGATGGCAGCCACTGGCAACACGGTTGCGGGAAGCGACGAGATTCTGAGCGCAAAGGGGGCACAAAACTTTCCAACGTGCCAACACCCACGTCCATTTTTACTAGTTGAGGATTTCGCCACCTTCCGGAAGCGACATGAGAACACCTCGCGAACGCAATCTTATAAGGCTCAAACCACAAAAGTACCACGTGGCGGATGCGCACATTCCATGGTTTCACAGTAGTGAGTAATAGGGATATGTAGGGAAGAGCGCCCGTTTTCGACCAAGATGGCAGCCATTGGCGACACGGTTGCGGGAAGCCACGAGATCCTGAGCGCAACAAGGGCACAACACTTTCCACCGTGCAGACACCCACGTCCATTTTCTCCACATGAGGATTTAGCGACCTTCCGGAAGCACACGTGCACACATTGGGATCGTAAACTTATAAGGCCCAAACCACCAAAGTACCACAAAGGCGGAATGCAGACATTCCAAGGTTTCAGAGTAGTGAATAATAGAGGGATGTAGGGGAGAGTGCCAGTTTTTGACCAAGATGGCAGGCACTGGCGACACGGTTGCAGGAAGCGACGAGATCCAGAGCGCAACAAGGGCACCATAATTTCCACCGTGCAGACACCCACCTCCATTTCCTCTACTTGAGGAATTCGCGACCTTCCGAAAGCGACACGAGAACACATCGCGATCGCAATCTTTTAAGGCAGAAACCACCAAATTACCAGAATGGCGGATTGAGGACATTCAAAGGTTTCACAGTAGTGAATAATAGAGGGATGTAGGGGCGAGTGCCAGTTTTTGACCAAGATGGCAGGCACTGGCGACACGGTTGCGGGAAGCGACTAGATCCTGAGCGCAACAAGGACACCATAATGTCCACCGT